>JAJAGP010005499.1:0-32669 GCA_025084515.1 Ancistrus triradiatus
TTTAGTTCTTTGCTTACTCGCACTATGCCCGGTTGTCTTGTTCCATACCAGAGCAGGATTGTCCCTTGGACAAACCTTGGTAGTAGAAGGGTGAAGTGCTGAAAAGTTTAGTGACTTTAAACTCTACACAGGAATAGGATGCCACAGGTCTGTAATAACTGCCCTGTGAAATGTGAAATGGAAGTATCATGGAGCAACAACAGTTCAACCACAAAGCAGTTTACTATGCATTCCCAAAAAGCAGACCAGGGCTGTCGAGTGTGAACGCACATAGCATATAAAAATCATCCGTCATCTCTTGCATCACTTACTACAGAGCTCCAAATAGCCTCTTGAAAGCAACAGGACAAGAGCGTTCCACCAGGAGAAGTTCACCATGCACAGCAATGGCTGAAGTGATGTAAAGGAGCAGTGGAAATCTCTCCAACTGGATTCCTTTTGAGATTATTTCAGATCTTTCAAAAACACACACATACAAAAATCAATCAGTACACTGCCCCGGCCAAAAAAAGGTCACTACCTGGATTTAACTAAGCAAATAGTTAAATAATTAAAAAGAGCCTTCCATCAGACAATTCCTACATTGGTGATTGTTTCAGTTGGCAACAAGTTGTTTAACCCTAACTGATGCACTGAGTAGCTTCTCATTTGTTAAACATCAATGTCAAAAGACACTTCCTGTGCTCGTGGAAAAGATGTTTATCTGTTTCAGAAGGGTCAAATAGTGAAAGAGTGGTTCAGGGAGCATGAGGGATCATGGATTGTCCACCACAGAGTCCAGACCTGAAGCCCATTGAGAATCTTTGGGATGTGCTGGAGAAGACTCAGTGGCCCAAATCTCCTATCATCAATACAAGATCTTGGGGAAATTGAATGCAACTCTGGACAGAAATAAATGGGTTGACACTGCAGAAGCAGTTCTGCCCAGAGTTGCATTCATTTTTCCCCAAGATCTTGTATGGATTATGGGAGATTTGTTCCACTGCACAAAGTCTTCTCCAGAACATCCCAAAGATTCTCAGTGGGGTCTCCTGCTCCCTGAACTCGTGCTCAACTTTCCTCAGTAATAATGAATTGTTCTTGCAGCATTTGGTTTAATCCCAGTGCAGCCGAGCTGCAGGAGGTTTGAACTAGGGATGCAGCTATCGATTATTTTAGTAATCGAGTATTGTACAGATTATTTCAGCAAGTAGTAGAGTAATTGGATGAGAAAAACGTTTGCTTTATTAAAGAGCGATTTAAAACAACCAGCTTTCTTCTTTTATAATCTAAACATACTACAAGTTCATAAGAGTAGCTACTCTGTATTTATTACAATGTTGACATGTTGTTGTGCACTTGCTGCAACCAAACTAAACCGAATATTCTAGCTACCTTCTCTGATGTTTTGCTTCTATGTTCCAACATACCAAAGTCCATAAAGACAGGGTTTAAAGAGTTCAATTCCAGTGGCTTGCACAGAACCCTAACCTTTGTGTTGAGTTTGAATCATTGACTGGTTTATCAGGTTTACCTGACATTTAGCTGCACTTTTTAGGTATATACAGTGCCTTGCAAAAGTATTCGGCCCCCTTGAACTTTTCAACCTTTTGCCACATTTCAGGCTTCAAACATAAAGATATGAAATTGTAATTTTTTGTGAAGAATCAACAACAAGTGGGACACAATCGTGATGTGGAACGAAATTTATTGGATGTTTTAAACTTTTTTTTAGAATAAAAAACTGAAAAGTGGGGCGTGCAAAATTGTTCGGCCTCTTTACTGTCAGTGCAGCAAACTCACTCCAGAAGTTCAGTGAGGATCTCTGAATGATCCAGTGTTGACCTAAATGACTGATGATGATAAATAGAATCCACCTGTGTGTAATCAAGTCTCCGTATAAATGCACATGCTCTGTGATAGTCTCAGAGTTCTGTTTAAAGCACAGAGAGCATCATGAAGACCAAGGAACACACCAGGCAGGTCCGAGATACTGTTGTGGAGAAGTTTAAAGCCGGATTTGGAAACAAAAAGATTTCCCAAGCTTTAAACATCTCAAGGAGCACTGTGCAAGCGATCATATTGAAATGGAAGGAGTATCAGACCACTGCAAATCTACCAAGACCTGGCCGTCCCTCTAAACCTTCAGCTCAAAACTATGGAGAAGGACTGATCAGGATGCAGCCAAGAGGCCATGATCACTCTGGATACTGCAGAGATCTACAGCTGAGGTGGGAGACTCTGTCCATAGGACAACAATCAGTCGTACACTGCACAAATCTGGCCTTTATGGAAGACTGGCAAGAAGAAAGCCATTTCTCAAAGATATCCATAAAAAGTCTCGTTTAAAGTTTGCCACAAGCCCCCTGGGAGACACACCAAACATGTGGAAGAAGGTGCTCTGGTCAGATGAAACCAAAATAGAACTTTTTGGCCACAATGCAAAACGTTATATTTGGCGTAAAACCCTGAACACACCATCCCCACTGTCAAACATGGTGGTGGCAGCATCATGGTTTGGGCCTGCTTTTCTTCAGCAGGGACAGGGAAGATGGTTATAATTAATGGGAAGATGGATGGAGCCAAACACAGTACATTTCTGGAAGAAAACCTTTTGGAGTCTGCAAAAGACCTGAGACTGGGACGGAGATTTATCTTCCAACAAGACAATGATCCAAAACATAAAGCAAAATCTACAATGGAATGGTTCACAAATAAACGTATCCAGGTGTTAGAATCGCCAAGTCAAAGTCCAGACCTGAATCCAATCGAGAATCTGTGGAAAGAGCTGAAAACTGCTGTTCACAAACGCTCTCCATCCAACCTCACTGAGCTCCAGCTGTTTTGCAAGGAAGAATGGGCAATTTCAGTCTCTCGATGTGCAAAACTGACCCCAAGCGACTTGCAGCTGTAATCGCAGCAAAAGGTGGTGCTACAAAGTATTAACGCAAGGGGGCCGAATAATTTTGCCCGCCCCACTTTTCAGTTTTTTTTATTTAAAAAAAAAAAGTTTAATAAATTTCGTTGCACTTCACGATTGTGTCCCACTTGTTGTTGATTCTTCACAAAAAAATTACAATTTCATATCTTTATGTTTGAAGCCTGAAATGTGGCAAAAGGTTGAAAAGTTCAAGGGGGCCGACTACTTTTGCTTAGGCCACTGTAAGTGTGCATGTCACCCATCTTTTTTTTATACACAGTTTACCACCCCTTTTTTCACCCGTCAA
The DNA here is from genome assembly GCA_025084515.1 of Ancistrus triradiatus. Classification (NCBI taxonomy): domain Eukaryota; kingdom Metazoa; phylum Chordata; class Actinopteri; order Siluriformes; family Loricariidae; genus Ancistrus; species Ancistrus triradiatus. The sequence goes on from JAJAGP010005499.1 coordinate 3,207, forward strand.
TGGACAAACCCTACGCCTCATTTGCACTTTTGATGCCATGTGTTTTTCTTCAGTGAAGACTGCACATTTGGACAGTAGGGCTGACCAAAATTGAATATCCCGATAACGATACACATCACAGTAAATTCAGTGAATAAATAATTTTTTTAAATAAAATGACCACATGAAAGACTTGGTTCTTATTGCATGTTGAAGTATATACACTCAACAAATTAAAGCTACTTTCTCATGTTTAATTTCTTCTTTTATTTAGAAACTTTCTGGAAATTGTTAATTAAACTTGTAACGAAATATAAAAGAGTAACAGGGACTGTGTAAAAGGAATTATTAAGGTCCAGGGTTCAAATCCCACCTCAGCCAAGTCACCACTGTTGGGTCCTTGAGCAAGACCCTTAACCCACAATTGCTTGGATTGTAAGACTGTACCAATTGTAAGTCACTCTGGATAAGGGCGTCTGCTAAATGACATAAATGTAAATATGTGTTTCATAGAAATGCACCCATTGCAATTTTCTTGGCATATTACAATTTCTGTTTGTTTTTTTTAACTCATTATCGCCCGAGTCTGATTTTCTTTCTGTCTAAGAATTATAATGATGGCATACAGAAATATTTTTGTTCAACTTTTCTTCATTGCTAAAGAAAGATGGCAGGGGCTGCTGGCTTGTGCCTGGCTCTGTACTCTCTTTAGCTTTTGTTTTTCTTCAAATTCTCACGAGTACCGTGTAGCTTGTGTTTTGTGACCCAACGAAATAGACGATGGAGTGTAATATTAAACGATAGACATTTTTCTATCGTCATGAGCTATATATCATCATATCGCACAGCCCTATTGGACAGTATTGAAAAGAAAGTGGATGCTCCTTAGTGCACCCATATTTATGAGGACAACATGGCCCCTGGTGGCTTCAGGATAGGAAGGTGAGTGTCCTGATGTAAATCCATTGACTTTGAGAGCAGTCCATTGCTGCTCACCATGAAACTTGATTGAACTAGAAGAATTCTGCAAAGAAGAGAGGGCAAATGTTCCCCAGTTTAGGTGTGGCCAAGCTATTAGAGAACCTATCCAAAAAAATGTGGCTGCCCATGAAAGTTACGGGGGGTTCTGCGAAGTATTAAATTCGGCCACTTCGACTCCGTTGTAGCTTTTTCATTATTCATTCGTAAGGCAAGGTGTATAAATAAAGCTGGAACAATAGTTTGAATGGGTTATGATGTCAACTAATACAAAAAGACAAATCAATGGGGTATGAGCGGCGCGCACTATGTACGAGTCAGCTAAAATTATAAACCACCTGCATGTTATGTGTTATCCTTGGGCCACCAAAGGCTCTGACCGATTGAGGCATGGACTCTGGGTCCGGTGCTATCTGGCACCAAGACGTTAGCAGCAGATCTTTCATGTTCTGTAGGTTGCAAGGTGCGGCCTCCATGGAGTGCCCTGGTTTGTTCAGCGTATCCCACTGTTGCGGTCCGATTGAGATCTCTGGTATTTGGAGTCGACGCACTGAATTGTTTTGTCGTGTCCCTCAAACATTGCCATTAGGGAATGTGTTTGCCATTAATGGGTCTACTTGGTCTGTAACAATATTTAGGCAGGTGGTATGTGTCTAAATAATAGCCACATGGATGCCAGGACCGAAGGCTTCCTGGCTGAACATTGTCTATACTGTCAGTGTTATTAATTTCACCTGTCTGTGGTTTTATTGTGGTTGATGGATGTGCTACTGTAGACTGTTTCCCTTCTGTTATACACAAGTGGGCCCCACACACCTTTCAGCTTACTTGGACCACCACTGACCAAATATTATTGGATGCCGATGCATTCTCAGCACAGCAGCGCTGGCGACGTGGTAATGGCGTGGCAGTGAGTGTTGAGCCATTGCGAGTGCTGCTGGGATTTTTATCACCTCAGTGCTCTGAGTAGTGTATTACCCAAAACGTCAGCCAGTGGCAGTCCAGTGGTCAAAACTGTGAATGGCCATGTCATGCAAGTGTCACTGTTACGCTTATGCATGGAGTCCTGAAAACTGGTGCGTCCCAGCACAGCCTTCAGTAAATGTCTAATACATCTGAATATAATGGTGAAATGGTCAGGACTATGACAAAGTGGAACATGGTGTATGTTCCACCATGGTGTATGATACAGAAGTGCCTCGAAAGGCAGCAGTTTTTCTCCCCTCAGTCACTTGACGTTAAGGGTTCCCACACTATAGATCTTTACAAGAGCATTTAGTAGTGTGAGTTGGTCTAGAATCCACTTTCACATGCACTGTGACGAGTCTAAATAGTGTCTACATCGTCTTGTAGCATGTAGTTTTTAACATGAATGTGGTAACCTGTTGGTCATGTCATAAAGTGTGAGGCTTATTTCTCTTGTCTTTGTGTCGATAGGTCAGAAAACAAGGTCACAGTTAACTTCATCAATCGCGATGGAGAGAAGCTCACAGTCAAGGCTTCGCCTGGTGACAGTCTGTTAGACGTGGTGGTTCAACAAGACCTTGATATTGATGGGTTTGGTGAGTCCGATACATTTCTTATCGTGACATGCTTCTGCTTTACCACTAAAAGAACACACAGTGCTTTTATTCATTCGGGATTTGGAAGTTAGCAAACTATTTATTTACGGAAAAATATCAAATAAAAATATTTGGTGTACAAATAACTCTAAGTAGTAAAAAGACTCAACTGTTTTATAGTAGACAAAGATATATTTGCTATATTTGATTGTTTTTGGACATAACATATCCTTGGCCAGGTAAAATATTCCTGAATTGGTGATGTCTTCCAACAAGAAATCCAAAGGTTATGGTTGTTGGATTCAGTGCTGTTTCTGGCTGTTGTACCCACGTGAGGTATTCTGACTTTCACTGAACTCTTTGGGCATTTTCCTTTAGAGTTTGTGCTAAATGAGTGCAGTATCATTTGATATGGCGGCTGAATGATAGCCAGCTAGCTGTCCAGTACATGTTGTTTTGAATTCTAGTAGAATTCAGATGAGTTTCAAATACTGACATTTATACATTTATAGTAGTTAACCAGTTTTCTTTTTTCCCCCTAATGTTCGTAGTGTTATTTTTTGAAAATAAGCACCAAATTTGGTACTGAGATGCTTCAGTTTGTGCCTTTTGGAAGTGAACAATGTTTTATCTATGAATTGCATTCTGTAATTTGAATGTGTATTGTAAATAAAGAAATGTAACATGCAGCTGAAGGTGTCCCTAGCATTTATACCTTATTTCGTAATTAATTAGAGCTAGATTTGATTGTTATTGCATATTAAGGAATTTATGTACAAACCATAATTAAGTGTCAGTAATAATCAGTTCATATTCATTTAATAGTATAAATGTCTGTTCTAAGACATTTCATGGTGTGGTTTGAAATTCCATGGTTTGTACTAAACCAAACCAGCACACTAAATATCATCTGTCTTTCTTTATTTTTGTTTGTATTTAGTTTTTTTTTATTTGATCTTCATTAAAGTATAAAATGTCTATTTTTCTCCAAAGAGCTGTTTGGGGGTGGGGGGCGTTTGGATCTTATTGACTCCCATTTTGTGGCCCAAATAACCATTTCCTACGCTCTAGACTTATCAGTTCTGCAGGCATTCAGAAAATATGTCATTTGAGACTGTTTTGTAACAGAGGTTACAGCATATCACTTCCTCCTTTTCCCCAAAACAACTTACTTAAAATGGAAGGCCATGCTCCTTCTGTAACTGAAAGAGTGTGATAACAGTCTTGGACATGCAGGTACTAGTAATGCATTGTAGTATTTGTGATAAAATCATCCACTGTCTCTACAATCATGCCTCTAGGTACACACTAAAACTGAGCTCCGATACAGACAGTGTTGCTGCTGTTGTTTTCTGTTGGTGTTATTCTGTATATGTTCTACTTTAAAGAATTGGCCTGATGCATGTTCCCCTTCTATGGATATGATGGACATTCTCCAAAAGGGGAAGCAATAGCAACCTTTTAAGGAAAATGCAAACAGAATTGGCAGAACCCCACTTTTATTTTCTCACCAGGTGCATGTGAGGGAACTTTGGCTTGCTCCACTTGTCATGTCATTTTTGATGAGGACACCTACAAACAGCTGGGACCTATCAGCGATGAGGAAATGGATATGCTGGATCTAGCCTATGGGCTTACTGATACGTAAGTTTCATTTTTGGCTCGTTTTATATCAGTGTTTTTGTAGTACTACGTAACTCGCTCACCCAGCGGAGATCTTCTCTGAGCATGGGATTGTGGTAGCCTAGCGGTTAAGGTACTGGACTATGGACCAAAAGGTCCAGGGTTCAAATCCCACCTCTGCCAAGCTGCCACTGTTGGGTCCTTGAGCAAGGCCCTTAACCCACAACTGCTTGGATTGTAAGACTGTACCAATTGTAAGTCGCTCTGGATAAGGGCGTCTGCTAAATGCTGTAAATGTAAATGTAATTCATTTCAGCCAAAACTTGGTTCATGATTCAGTACAGTGATTCAGTGATTCAGGTTCATCGTAGCCTTGCTCAGAGAAGATCTCCACAGTGTTTATCACGTTTATCTTTGTTTTACATCTACACTATTGTATTCTTGGTGCAAATAAAAGTCTCCTTGAGGTCTAAAAAGGCTAGTTTATAAGAGCCAATTGAAAGTAAAACAGGAATTGAATGCTCCAGACCACAGGCTGCTGTTAGGCTGCTTTTCACTTTCAGTCCTTTACTCTCTAAAGTACATGAGATTTTCAACACTTAATTATAAACTAAGCTTTGTGTTAATGATTTTGGCCAACTGTAGGTTAATGTAAGTGTTTTAGACATGAACTTACTTATTACGTATCATGAGGCTGAATCTTCATCTACAGGCGCCACAATGTAACTGCAGACCTTTAAGGAGCCAGCACTCGCTAAACTCCTGGACATATCCCCATCGTAATTCAGGGAGCACCTGGACAGTAAAACTACATTAACACACACAATGCTTTATATATTGTGGATTTGCTGGGGGTCTGGAACGGATTCATTCACATTTTCCATTATTCCTTATGGGAAACATTTGTTCTGCTGAGCCGAGCCGAAGTATCACAAAGTTATTAATACCTCAGCATTTAATCTGTCAGTAGAACAGTAGGATTAGTGGCGAATGCCAAATGCCGATGTTACAGATTGTGTGATCCAGTTTGTAGTTACATCATTTCCACATGTTCTAAGGATTATCAGATTTTTAAATAATGGTCTTGAGTGAATACGTTGTACTGTTTTAGGACTTTGGAAAAGTAGATCTGAGAACTTTGTTTTGCCATTTTTACCAAGGCCATTTTTAATAAGTGTAAGGTTATGAACTCCAGTCCTTACCCTGATAAACTCCCTGATAAGGAGAAGTTCTATTTATTTGACACCTTCTCTGCAGAAAGACAATAAAAAATGAATTATAGGAGTATCGTGTAATACAGAATACAGATTTTCTTGGTCCTTGGACTTGATTTGAAAAAGACATCATATGCCGTTTAGCAGAATTATTAAATTTGTCTAGAAGGAAAACATTTACAGTTGGTGTGCTTGGAAAATATGGGCTGGAGAAGTTAAAATGGCAAAGGGACAACACGTTCAGAAAAGCAAGATGTAAACTCTGACTGGTTTTGTTTTTAAGGTTTCTAACCTATGCTATTAGCCACTTGCATTACTTCCTGTCCAGAGATGTGTTGGTCTTTTAATGTTTTTCTATGGGTGTGCAAACGTTTGCCTTCAACAGTATCTCTCTTCACCTTGAACCTTGACTCAGATTTACTCTCAGCTGCTCATATTTTTTTCCTTGTTGTGAACATTAAGCTCCAAGCTTCAGCTGTTTACTTATTCTCTTCTCAACATACTTATATATACATATTTATATAGACAGCCTTATCCACATCACAGTTAAAGTCTTACAATGTACAATCCAATGAATTGAGACCTATGGGTCTTTCTCAGGGGTCTGTCCATTTTAGTTTGGCTGGACTACAAAAAATGTAGAGAAACCGATGGACTATAGTCTGTATTTATAGAACTACAAAACGCAGTGACCACTACAACTCAAATAAATAGAAACTAAAGACTATAGACTGCCTAAGACTTTTGTACAGTACCGTATAAAGACAGTTATTACTAGAGTTACTACTTAATTATACCTTAGTCCTTCAGCCAGTACAATGAACAGATAAGGCTGTATGGCAAAGCCCTTGACATTTAACCATCATTGCTTGCAATTTACAGCGTTTTATTTATTTATTAACCAAATATAATGACTGAACTTATTTTCCTCCCCCCCACAGGTCCCGTCTGGGTTGCCAGATTTGCCTGACAAAATCCTTAGATGGTGTGACTGTGCGTGTGCCTGAGAGTGTGGCCGACATCAGACAGTCAGATGGTTCTGTCTAGACCACATTAACCTGTCTACCTGTAATTACCTTGTACTAATCAATCATGCACAATTCATAAAGAAGCCAGTCGAGGCACTTGGATGATGGTCTTGATTGAGATATGGAAATATGCGTTCTACAATTTGAGATGTCTTTGAAGGTCTTGATTTTAAAGAGCCACATGCAGGTTATGATCACTTCCTCGAAGTTTCAGACCGTGATGGATGACAGTGTAATATGTGCTTAGTCCATAAAGACTGATGGGTCGGGCTTCAGAAACTCCCTAGTGTAGGATCCATAGCAAATTTTTAAATGTGAAAATGTTAAAGGTTTACAAGGTTTTTTTTTTTTTTTTTTATATGATTTTAAAGCTGGTAGTGTTCACCATTGTTTTACTGCCGCAACTGATTTAGTGGACCACTGATTCAGAAAAAAAGATGTTATCATGGGACACGTATGGAACTTCCAAGATGGGATTTAATTAAAATTTTAATTCAATTAGTTTGTCTAGTTTTTTATATACTTACATACTGTACTTGACAATCACACCACTCTTGCTCAGAAAGGCTGTATGTAATGTATATGTATCTAACCACTGATAGTAACGAACCCCTTGAATGATAACAGCTAGAAAAATCCTTGGTAAAGATGGGTAAAATTATTATGTCCAGAATAGTACGTTAAAAATGTAATACTGGTCTTTTTTTTTTAATGATGAGTGTTACCTGCTCTTAATAATCTGATGACTGCAAAGAAATCAAAATGAGATTCCATGCACTTTCAGACTCTACCCAAAAGCATTACGGATGCTGCATTTAATTCCAGGGTTACCTCTAGGCTTGGCTATAGAAACTTGGTTCCGATTTGGAACCGGTTCCAAAAGTCCAAGAAGTGGGTACCCGATAAGAAAAGAATTTCCATTCCACTTATTGGTTCCTACTCATGCATTTTATGCTTTAAAAATACGTCCGCGTCACAGAGTTTTGTTTTTGTACGCCCCACTATAGCATTAGTGGAAAATCTGAGATCAAAAGCACATAAAATTTAACTCCACTTTGAGACAATGCTAAGCGTCGTACGTGTGGAAAGCTGATCTGTCGTAAAGGGCATTTCATCTCTGAAGCACCAGCATGAAATGCTTCAGCATTGTGCCGCGTGTTTGACCGACTGTGTTTGACTATGTGCTGCGTTAGCTGGGACAGTCTAAAAACGCACAACGTGAACAAAGCTTTGCGTGACTTGATCTACTCAAGCAATGATCTAGGGAAACGAAACTCCTCTCAGTTACTACTGCTGATAAGTACTCTCTAGTCTAACGTCCTTACAGCAGGGGAGATTACTTATCGCCGGTAGCAACTGAGAGAAGTTTGATTTTCATAGGTCACTACTTTAGAGAATTAAGCCACTTGAGCTTTTTACTTGTGATGGGTTTTAATGGGAAGAAAAAAATGTTTGAGTCTGCTAGCCACTTCCAGGATGCTTTTGTGCGCATGCACAGACTGAGAAAACGGAATGTGAGCTGAGAAATCTGACTGCTGGGATAAAATCCAGCCCAAAATCCAGATTTCTTTATCTGATTTCTAGACTTTTATCCGAACAGAGAAATTCAAGTATGCTGTTTACATGAGCACTTGAAATAATAATAATGGCAGAAATGTGATTATGATCGGATTATTAAGTGCATGTGAACACACTCGCTGTCTGACAGATTTTTGCAGCTTGACCAGATGGTGTGCTTATAAGCTATGTCCAAAGTTGTGCCCCTACGTTCTACATACAGTATAGAACACTATTAGCCTATAGATAAGAGTTTGTGAGGACTGTGAATGATTTCGGGCATTTCCTTATATGTTTTGCTCATTACTGTGTGACAGCTGATTCCATCCCAAACATGGAACATCAGGGCATGGTTTAGCATCATGCCTGACTTATGACTTGGCTTTGCCCAAGCTGTATCTTAAATAAAAGTGCCTAATAAAATGAATATTTTGCCTTGCAAATATAATTGTGTTATTCAAGTGTTTTTTTTTTTTACACAAAGTATTAAATGCATTCATATGAAAAAAAGCTTTATTTAGAATAAAAAATGAGCTTAATTTAGTGACACATCAGTACCAGTGACTGACAGGAGCAAGGTTATAACAGTACTTTTTGGATACAAGAGCCTTTGATTGGATAATTACTGCCGTGATTAATATTTTTCAGTGGGCGACAATTTATTTTACCTCTAACTGATTCTGTGAGGAGCTTCTCATTTGTTCCCAACCATGTGGGACGACTGGGGAATATTGACCTGCATCAGGTAACAAACAACTAAGGAGACTGCTGAAATGACTGGGATTGGGTTAAGAACTGTCCATTGAATTATTAAAACCTGGAAGGATAGTGGTGACCCATCAACTTCTTGTAACGAACGTTAAAAAGTTAAGAAGTTAAAAAGCTCTCGGCTATGCTTAATAGTGAAAGTAAGAGGACTGAGTAAGTGAGAGCTGAAAGGATTGGGGTTAAACACCTGGGTGACCATTATAAAAGCACTTGTAAGTGACACTAATTGGGAGGTTTCAGTTTGTCAGAGAACATAAAGACTGGACTCTGGAGCAGTGGAAAAGGTAATGTTTTTTTTTCTCTCTGAAAAGAGTCCAGAGAAACCCTGTTTCAGATTCATGGGGGTATTGGGTAAGAAGGCAAGGACATGAAGTGATTCACCCATCATGCATAGTCACTGTACAAGCCACTGGAGGCAGTGTTGTGATTTTGGTTACTTCAGTTGGTTCTAGGCTCATCAACGTGTTGAAACAAAATGAAGTTCCCGGGTGTACTGGATGACCAGGTTATCCCATCAGTTATTTTTTCCTAGCTGATGGCACGGAATATTCCAGGATGACAATTCCAAGATCCACCAGCCTCAAATAGTCAGTGAGTGGTTCTTGGAGCATGAGGAGTCATTCTCACATGAGTTGGCCACCAGTGTTCTGGCCTTAATTCCGTTCAGTGTCTTTGTGATGTGCTGGAGAAGATTTCATGCAGTGAGATGACTCTCCAGTCACCTATACAAGGTCTCGACCAAAAATGAATGACTACCATGATCAAAGCTAAAGGAGGTCCAGTGAAATATTAGTGTGCATTTTTATCTACCCAGGCAGTGTAGATTAATAAACACAACAGAAGCACGTTGCCATTTATGTTGTATTTCACCTGTCCGTCTGATTTTTGAACTGTAAAGTAAGTTCCATGAATTCACTGGGGCATAAATATTAGGTCACATGGATTGCTGGCGGCTCATTAAAATGAAACATAAATAAAGGTTATATTTGAGAAGGTTACGGTATTTCAAAGCAACCAATGAAAGGTCCTAAAGAAAGCTTCATTAGAGTGGGAGCATAACAGTCAGTGTTCATCCTGTCCTCCCATTGACCGTATAGGTCATTTGCCTCATGCTGAGGCTTGCATGAAAGAGGAAGTGGCCAGGGGTGAGGGGGTGAAATGTCAGCTTTGAAGGCTAGCTTAGATATGAACAACACAGTCAGGTTAAGGCGGCAGGGATTAATGAGAGCTGAAAATAGTATTAGGACAGATTGACTATACACTATTTGCTGACCTCTGCTTCACTCTAGACACTCTTCTAAAACTTTGATTTTGAACATGCCAGTGATGTGAGAGGTCCAGAATGGGGAGGAAAGGTGACTTTAAGTGACTTTGAATGTAGCATCACTGTTGGTGCTAGACGGGCATTTCAGAATCTACTGACTTACTGGGATTTTCCTGCACGGTCCTCTTTAGGATTTACACAGAATGGTCCAAAACACAGAACATATCCAATGAGCGGAAGTTCTCTGGGTGAAAATGCCTTGTTGATGCCAGAGGTCAGAGGATAACTGGTTCAAACTGATAAGAAAAGGCAACAGTAAGGCAAGATAGCCAATCATTACAACCAAGGTATGCAGAAGAGCATCTCGCAACACGTCAGAATGCACAACACGTCAGACCTTGAAGCAGGTTGGCTACAGCTGTGAAACTGGACTATAGAGGTTTGGATACCAAACACACCGCTCGGGAAACAAAGGAGTGGCTCCATAAAAAGCATTAAGGTCCTGGTGTGGCCTAGCCAGTCTCCAGACCTCAACCCCATAGAATATTTGTGGAGGGAGTTGAAAGTCCGTGTTGCCCCAGAACATCACTGCTCTAGAGGAGATCTGCATGGAGGAATGGGCCAAAATACCAGCTACAGTGTGTGCCAACCTGGTGAAGACTTACAGGAAATGTTTGACCTCTGTCATTGCCAACAAAGGTTATGTTACAGTATTGAGTTGAACTTTTGTTATTGACCAAATACTTATTTTCCATTATAGTTTACAATTAAATTCTTTAAAAATCCTACAATGTGATTTCCTGGATTTTTTTTTTCTCATTTTGTCTCTCATAGTTGAAGTGTAGCTATAATGAAAATTACAGACCTCTCTCATCTTTCTACGTAGGAGAACTTGCACAATCAGTGGCTGACTAAATACTTTTTTGCCCCATTGTATCTGCAGAGAGGACAGGGAGGCAACGCAGATAAATCAGATACATGATGTCTAGATATGTCTGCTGCTAGGACTTCTGAGAAGCTTTTATTTCTGCTGTAATCTGTGGTGATGTTAACTAGCGTTTTCTTAGGCTAATGACAGCTGAAGCTGTTCTGTACGGAGGAATGGGCTAAAATTCCTCCAAGCCCGTGTGCAGGACTGATCAACAGTTACAGGAAAGCTGCAGTTATTGCTGCACAGGGGGGTCACACCAGATACTGACAGCAAAGGGTCACATACTTTTGCCACTCACTAATATGTAATATTGTCTCATTTTCCTCAATAAAAAATGACCAAGTATAATATTTTTTAATTACAATATTTTTAGGACTTGTGTGAATATCTGATGATGTTTTAGGTCATATTTATGCAGAAATATAGAACATTCTAAAGGTTTCACAAACTTTCAAGCACAACTGTATAATGCATAATGCACTGTAAATATATTGGACAACTGATGTACACTACTTAAGGACTAACCTACCACAATGCATAGCGTTGTCCTTCAGCTTTACTCGACAAAGATGATGGATAAATCCGAAACCACCGGAGTGATGATTTTCGTGTAGAAATATAAGTATAAAACATGATTTAATGACTATTAAACAGCAAACAGTTGATATTATGAGTTTACTGGTCAAAATAGTGAATTCAGTAGTTATGTTTGTGTCGCTCACTGCTCCCCTATATAGTGCACTACAAAGAACACACTATAAAGTGATCAGTGAACGAGTAAACGAGTGGGCCATTCAGGACACAGCCCTAGAGTTTCTTTAAACTCTGAGTTTTCACTAACCCTGCTTTCTGAAATACCCCCTACCATTTTTTCACAAAAAAAAAGAAACCCTAATTTTAACATAGTGGGACTTCACACCAAGTGCGTTACGTTTTTTGTCTAAACTCTCCCTGTCCACTTTTGCTCTCTTTAATTTCCCTTCTCTTAACGTGTCGCAGAGATTTCACCTTGTCTTTTCACATCTTCAACTTTAAATCACAAAGACACAAGCGAAGATTAGTGCAGGAAGCTCTAGTTTGTGTTTTTGTGGGTATGAACAGTCTAGAATGCACTTAGATAAACAAGAAAATGGTTCCATCCAGTCACTGTGAGCTTTATCACCATCATCCTCTAGCCTTTCAGTTCTATTCCACCAGATCGTTTCTTTAATATCCATGTTTTTTAGAGTCAGTTTGTTGCTTGTCATATAAGCTTTTTTCGTCTGTGAAAAGGCCTTAAGATGTTAAGCCTTTAAACAAACACGGCAAATTAGGAATCATTACAAACCACAACATACATATTTTGCAATAGTAAATACTTTAAGATAGCAGCAGCACAGGCATGTACAGAAATTCATTACAGCCTTAAGTCACTAACAAATACATATACAGACATAGGTAAAATATTTTATGAAGATAAAGGCTACCATGTCACCTGTAATCCATAACCCATGAAACATTACTCTAGATAATATACAAAGGATGTGGCAGCAATATTAGTCAATAAGAAACAACCTGACTATATGTCTCTATGCAAAAGAAATGCATTGTCATTTTAGATGTACTTTATCTTAAGCAGAAAAGCACTTCAAGGTGAGCTTCTTATAGCAAACTTACCATATAAGCAAATTCACATCACATAAGATTTTCCTCATTAAATAAGCTAACATATCTCGCTGAGAATACCCTATGCACAAGTACTGATTATTTACACTTAAAGCCATAATCTTGTGAACACCGAATATAACATGTTCACCACTGTGGATTGTTTGTGGTTTGCAGTAGCAAGTTTTCTATTTATTCTAATATAATAAATGTTACAGTTTATACTGTTGTAAAACATTGTTACCAGACAAGCTATAATTAGTATCTTAAGTTATTAGTATGGTAACCTAAAGAAGTCAGTCATTATATCATTCATTTCCAAGAAATATACTTAGTCTAATGGAGTGCCATTTAAATATGCAGCTTCTTTTAAGTACATAAAATACCTAAGATTCCATTCCAAGCATGATTCTGCAACTTACATCTTCAATTTACATACCTCATCTTTTAAATATTTAGTTGATAAGATAAACACCTGCATACCACACTGCACTGAACAAACTGATATAATACAATGCAGCAGATAGTTACACTAACTTCCGCATATGAACTGCTTAAAACCGGATGCGTGGAATCAGATTTACAGGCAGATGATGAAAGTAAGCATCTACAACAGGCCACATGTACCCTCAGATCATCCAGTCCTGTAAGAGCCTGCACAGGTTATTCTTTTTCCATGTCTTCACACAACAGATCAGTTTAATAAATACTGTAACATCCATTAGTATAGCGTGTCAGGCTTAGGCTGAATTTGGGAAGCAAGGCACTAAAGCTTAAATGTAAGACTCCTCTGCAAAAACCATTTTTTCCAAGTCCTCTAGCTGTGTGTCACTGCACCTCCTCATCCACTCTCGCTTACCATGGACAATAGCCAGTGCTACTTCTTGACTCTTCATCAGATTACTCTGGCTGTCTTCATCTCCTTGCTGAAAGAAGTAGTCTTTCACAGTCCTTGTGGCAGCCGGGGACAAGAGAAACTGCGGATTACACGCTTTGGCATGTTGCTCCACCTCAGTGACTTTGAATTGTCCTTGTCTTACTATGGCCTGCCTATGGATTCGTTCCAGCTTCTTCACTGAATCCTTGTCAAGCCCCAGACAAGTCTCTTCAGGTTCAGATGCTCGACGCTTAAAGGACAGACCTCCACTGGATTTGTCCTCATCAGGAGTGAGAGAGTGAGATTTCTTTCGGCACAACACTAACGATCGAACGTTCTGGCCGTAGAATACAGATTTTGGTAAACTGCTGCTGTCCCCTCCAGATGTGCTATGTGTGCTCCTTCCTATGTACCTCCTTCCTAGTGCTGTGTTATGCTGGGAATAGGCCTGATTATGAAGCTCTCTCAGTTCTTTCACTGTTAAAGTACTACAATGCTGGGTTTCCAGCGGGTTTTCTTCCGAGCAGGTAGGACTGGTAGATCTGGTCCTTGCACTTGGAATTCCAGGTTCCTGAACTCTGCTGTCTTTGCTGTGGCCTTTCTTGGTGACGATCTCAGCATTAGGAAGTGGCTCACCAATGTCCTTGTCATCCAGGTCACATTTGTCCTTGGACAGCGAGAGTCTGTGCTCCCTTTTAAGCCATGTGTTTGGATGCAACCCATGACTGCTTCTCAGTTGGCCCCAGTCAAACTTCTCTTTTGGAGAGGATTCCCTGGGAGAAGGAATGGTTGGACCAGGGGATCGTGGGGAAGACTTTACAGATGCCTTAAAGCTGCCAACATGAAGGGGACATGGCTTGGCAAAGTCGACAGAATGCTGGGAGAAAGAGCTGTCCAGAGAGCTCACTGAAGAACGCGTCGGTGAGGCCGCAGGAGAGCACAGATTTGTGCAGCTCGAGTCTAAACGAAGAGGTGGAGGTTTAAATCGGCGGATGATTATCTTCTCGCTCTGATCCTTATCACAAAGGTGCTTCTCCAGCTTCAAGCTGTTCAGATGTTTGACAAACATCTCATCCATGTCACATCTGGCTGGATGCGTCACACAATCGTAACTGCCCTTTCGGTGTCCCCTAGACTCTAGGTATTTGCTTAAAGATGAGGCCGAATTCCAAATGGCTGGCTCAGAGGAGCGCCTCAGCTGACGAACACCCTTAGGAATGGTGGGGACCTCTTGAGGAGAAGACAGGCTTACTGCTGGGGTCATTTTTACAGGGTGGGTTAATCGGGGGAGTAGAAGGTGTGTTTTTAGAGTGTTGTCTGGGTCGGTGTCAGTTTGGTCCAGGTCACAATCGCTCAAGGTGAGAACCGAGTCACAGCTGCGACTGTCCGGCTTGCCTCGTTTTCTCTGCATGGGCTGGAAGGGCGATCCGGAGTCATCATTCAATTCATTCTCAAGGCTGTCATATGAGGAGTCGGTCATCTGGTAAGATGACACATCTAAGGAGAGCAGAAAATTGAATGTGGTAAGGGAATCAGTTTGGGCGGACAGAAAATACAGGTATGTGCCATTCAGTGACCACCCTATCAACATCTGTTAGCTTTAATGACCGAGGTCTTAACAATTATAACAGATTATAATAAGAAATAAAAATCTGTCTTTCAACTCTGGACATTGCAGCCACAGAGCTGATCAAATTAAAAAGGTTTAGCCTGTGAATTCTTACTGCCATAAATATTATTTATAACATGTTATGATCTTTTGTTATTCATGAAGTTTTTTCATGAATATTGGTTTACTTTGCATCAACTACGTGCATAAATAGGAACTACGTTGCGGTCTGTGTTGCGCAGTTTTTTCGGCCAAAAGTTTGTATTCTGCTTTGGGTTTGACGTGTTTAAAATGTGATATTAAAGGGCACACACCTGTATCCCTAGAAGCGATAGCCCTCTGATATTGGAAGACCATGGAAGGTCAATCAGATAAGAGAGGCTGACTAAGGTTATGCTAATCAATTTCAAAGGTACAAATTCTATTCTATGTTACCTGAACCATGTAAAAGACTTGAAATATTTCAGTTGGTGTGCAATGAATCTAAAATATATGAAAGTTTAATTTTTATCATTACATTACGGAAAAGAATTAACTTTATCACAATATGCTAATTTTTTGAGAAGGACCAGTATATATATATATATATATATGTATGTGTGTGTGCGCGTGTGTGTGTGTGTGTGTGTGTGTGTGTGTGTGTATGTGTGTATGTGACCCATGTATCATGATGTGTATTGTATCGTGAATTCCTTTTCAATACCCACCACCAACAGTGATTATGTTGTAATCAGTTTAAACCTAAGGCATTAACTGAGATAATACTTAGCTAAACATAAACAATCCCACATCAGAAAAGAATGGGTCAATATGGAAATCGCAAAAATCACTGTGTCCTACATTTACTTTGACTTTTATTTCATTGCAGACAGTATGAAGTCAAGCTAAGTCATGGTATGTCTGGTCAACTTCATTTCATTTGTCTAAAAATAGTGGCTTGGTAGTTTAGGTACTAGAGTATGGACCAGAAGGTCAAGGTTCAAATCCCTCATCTGCCAAGCTGCCACTGTTGGGTCCTTGAGAAAGGCCCTTAACCCACAATTGCTGGGATTGTAAGATTGTTTCAGTGATGTAAGTTAACATGGATAAGGGTGTCTGCTAAATGACATAAATGTAATCCATTCCTGCAATTCAGACATGAAACACATTAATAAAAAACGTTGGACAGTGCAATTTTGGACTAGTAATGAGGTTAAAAAAACAATGATGTGATTTCCAACATGTAATGTCAACAGGTGATTGTAATCATTATTTGAACCAAACGCAGTATCCACAAAAGGCAGAGTCTTTGAGATGCAAAAGCGGTCAAAGGATCTTTAGTTTGTCAACAAATGCTTAAGAAAGTTATTGAAATGTTTAAAATAGAGAACACCGATTCCACTTTTTTCCTTCCGATACCAATACCTGAAAGTCAAGTATCGGCCGACACCAAGTACCGATACCAACTCTAACTTAACTCCTCGATAGGGGCCTATAAATCCTGATATTTATAGCGTTCCACTTTTTATAGATTGGCGTGCCTTTATTTTGGTAAAACCAGTGTTCTGTATACCAAATAAGATAAAATAAGCTTGAAATAATATTATTTAATGTTTGAGTTTGAAAAGTTTGAGTCATGACAAAATAAATTTGTCATGATACAATAACAAAAACAAGTAGGGAAGCATAATCTTACAAAAGCTTTTTAATCGTTGGTGATATTTACATTTCAGCCACTCCTCAAAATACTGGTGAGAATCTCAAGTGAGAAATAATACCACATCCCAGACAGCTTGAGTTAAGCTTCATCTAGTGGTGTGCATGTCGTCTCCTTGGAATTATAAGGTTCTACCTGCGTTCAGAGAATTTTTGAGACATTGAGCTTCAAAGATTTTGCATTCTAAATATTGAAACTGATATGTAGAACAAGTCTCTTTCAGACATGAAAATCACAGACACCCTAAATGTTTTCTAAATGTGCAGTATCAGAATCCTACCAAATTTGTAAATGCGTATTTTGGAACAGGTCAAATATAGATAGAACCTTATAATCCTAAGAACTCACTTTCTCCTTGGAATTATAAGGTAAAACAAAGGTTTTCAAGCAACGCAGACAGTTAAGTCATTTATTTTTTTAAACATGAAATTAGTGTCATAAGAGATTGTCCATATGTATCAGAAAGCAATTTTTTAATAACATTTTTATTATTTCTTTTATGGCAGTTTCCTTTAGGTTAGACAGCACTCAGGTCCTGTAACAAGCTGCTCCAGCAAATAAGTGTAGCAGGTCAGCATAAAAGCAGTACTGTATTAGTACTGACTGTGGTAGCCTAGCGGTTAAGGTACTGGACTATGGACCAGAAGGTCCAGGGTTCAAATCCCACCTCTGCCAAGCTGCCACTGTTGGGTCCTTGAGCAAGGCCCTTAACCCACAATTGCTCGGATTGTAAGACTGTACCAATTGTAAGTCGCTCTGGATAAGGGTGTCTGCTAAGTGCTGTAAATGTTTTATTGTATATCAGAAATGTTGACTCTAATGCACCAAATGTCTTACTTTGGAAGAAAAATAAATAAAGAATTAATTACGGAAATCAATGATTGTTGAAATTAAGACATCAATTCAAATATATACTATTTAATTATCTTTCAGGCTCAATATTACAATACGTAAGAAATAACGACTTCTTAAAGAACTGCAAGATGACAGGCAATGTTTCAGCAATATGTCATGCTTCAAAAACATTTATAAACTTAGGCATACAAACCATACGACCTTAGAAAATTTTTATTTAATTACTAATTACAACTGGTTCATTAAAATTAATGCATTGTTAATTAATCACTGAAATTAAACTCTAGTAACGATTAAAATCAACATATGTCATTCACTCATGCCTCCATTTAATCGTGAACAGTATCACGGAGTGTGTGAGCTTGATATATTTGCGCTCTGTCTAGAGTCATTCCTGCTTTGCGCCTTATGCCGCCAGCTAGGCACCGGCTCTGCCGAATTTAACCATAACTATTACTTAAATCAATAAAAGTACACATTTTCTACTACCTATTTTTTAAATTAATATTATCTAATCATCTAACAACAGACTTCACCAAGCTTTTCTTCTGTGCTCCTTTTCCTGCAGTCATTGAGCAGAGTGACATGGCAAAGAAGAAGGAACTTGATTGGTCCGCTTATGTGTATACAAAGTGCTGACTGGCTCTCACAGATGAGCAACTTCACAGATAGAACCTTTTTGTTTTTTAAAATAAAGAGTCCAAAATGCATAACACTTACAACCCCTCACAATGTTAAGGATTTGTCACAGAATAACAAATGAATAACTCAAATTGACAAAAATGTCAGATGGAACGTTATAATTCCAAGGGGACGATGTGCGTCAGTGGCTGCTTCCTAGTATCGGTGCTCTCTATTACCAATACCGATACTGTGCGTAAGTGTCAGTATCGGCGCCGATACCAGAACAGTACAATACGGTAACGGTATCGGTGCAACACTAGTTTAAAAGCAACATTCCTCAAAGAAAGTTCAGAAGGGATTTACAAATTTCTCCCTCTAGAGTTCATAATATAGAGTGTATAATATGATTAAACGATTCAACAACTCTGGAGGAATTTTAGTGTATAAAGGGCAAGGGGTTGTGTCAAAGCTAATTTACACTTGTGTGATGGCAGAATTAATGCAGAAAAGTACATTGATGACACCTTTTCCAGGGATATCCATACATTTTTCAACAAGACAATGCAAAACCAAATGCTGCACACACTACAAAGTAGAGGGTACTGATAATGGACTGGCCTGCCTACAGTCCTGACTTTTCCCCAATAGAGAATGTGTGGAGAATTCTGAAACAAAAAGTGCAACAATGACATCCCTTTACTGTTGCACACCCAAGATACATTTGCCGAACGAATGGGAGTAAATAACACCTGAAATCACTCCTCAGGGGCCAAAACATCTTTTAGAAGGTGGAAGAAGGATGGCACATGACAATTAAATAAATGCTTTACCATGACAACTTTTTTGGAATGTGTTTAGGACTACAATCAGGAATGGATATACATTAAACAATGAATGAAGTTGATCAGACAAGACATTAATATCTGATTCCAAACTGTCTACAATGAAATGCAGTCAAGTAAAATTTTTGAAACTCTGGCATTTGTTTTTTTTCTCTCCCAAAATTATTATTATTTTTTTTTCCTTTCTATATTGGGTGGTTTTTCACCAACACTCTCCTTTAAATTTTAAGTAGTGAAAAATAATACTCTTCCTTAAATATTTCAGTGTTTGTTTGTAAAGTTAATTTTTTGATTTCTTTAAATGAAAAAATTGCGAGTTTTTTAAGCTGTGCCTAAAATGTTCTCTTACTTGTCCTCCATTCAACTAGAATTAGACTGTTTTATAAAGTACCAGTAGGGTAGCAATCACCAACCAAAAGACACTACAAATGATGACACTTCAGCACATGTTTTAAAATTCACAACATTGAAATCATCGGTCTGTATGATGTTAGGTAGGAGCTAATTAACTCAATTACCATCCATTAACAACCTAGTGTTTCCAGTAGAACATTGTTCAGAGCATCACATGCCCTCCACCAGTTTGTGTTCTTCCCACAGTACATACTGGTGCCATCACTTCCCCAGGTAGATACCACACACATACCTATCCTTCTATGTGAAGGAAAAATGGGTCTCATTGGACCAGATGACCTTTTTAGAGTCCTTTAAGGTCCACTTCTGACACTCACATGCCCACTAAAGGCACCTTCTATGGTATATGTGTTAGCATGGTGAGCACTCAGACGGGTCTGTGACTAGGCAACCCCATCCTGAGCAAGGGGTGCCACACTGTGCTGTGTGACACCATCCTATAACGCATTAATCTGTATTAAACATTTCTCTGACTTGTACCACAGTGGCACTTCTGTCCATTTGGCCCAGACAGGATAAGATTCACTATTCTTGAACATTGATGAGGCTTGGGTGCCACAACCCTTACACAAACCTATTCATATCTGGCATCATCTTCAGTAAATTCAGTGCTGAATGTATCGTGGAATAAGAATGTGAAAGTAGTGCATTAGTTGTTGATTTAAGGTGTATTATGGTTAATGATGTACTGCACAAACCAGAGAATTTAATTGTCCACTGAGAATGTGGACAGTACTGCAAAATGGTGACCCTAAGTAGTACTATACAGGGAATATTGTACGAATTCTTACACACCTTTAGTCTACATGCAAAGCCTTATATTATCCACACCTCTTGCATTTTAGACCAGAAAGAAAGACTGCAATTTTGCCACTCAAGACAGGGAAAGACATTTCAAAACAGTAAAAAATAAATAAATAAATAATCAAGAAAACTGGCCTTACTTTTACTAGATATGTAAACCTTAGATATTATTTTAAGGTTCACAAACAAAGATTTGGGGAAAAAAAAAGAAAAAAAGAATTCAACATGTTTTCAACCAATTAGATATATATAGGTCCATGTAGTTGTAAATCCTTTGGAATGACTTGGATTTCTGCACAAATTATTCACAATCGTTCACTGCGGTTAGATCTTCACCCAAGTCATAATTACACACAATCATATATTCTGACAAATAACTAATAAAATTCAATCAGATGTGTCCAAACATCCAAGTGGTAGTGTAAACATTCAGTTAAATCTGGTCCTATGAATGTGATGTGTGAAATGGCCCTTTACAGACCCAGGAAATCACTTGGACGTTTTCCTAACGCGTTATTTAAAACCACCCAAATGGCCTGAAGCATACACTAAGAAATAAATAGTCCTAATTAGCCTAACTCCAGTATTAGGCTTACTCATGTCGTCAAGAAAAAATATGGTTCTCTTTATCCCCTTCATTCAGGAAGGTAACGTGACTGAGAAAAAGGTGCTGCTGTTATGTGAACAAGTCCCTCATAATTTTTGATGGTTTATTCCTGTGACATTCCTTGTGAGTTTTCCATTAGGAACCTGATAAATTACGATTGTGTAAGACGCGTTCTTTACATTAACGTTTCCTTAAAGGTGGCATGTTACACCCTTTTTCCACAAGTTAACATATTCCCTGAGGTCTTAAGGACATGTCTGCGATATGCTTGGGCCAAAATACCACATAGATCATGAAGTAGAGCACCTTTTTCACCTAAACAGCCCCTTTCAGAGCGACTGGCTTTGTTCCATTAAGTGATAATGAACCACTGCTCAGCCCACCCGATTCTGTGATTCACATCTTCATGAGCTTCATGAGAGGAAATTTACACATTCACATTAATTAAATTGCCATCGACTTGAGTGTGTGTGTGTGTGTGTGTGTATATATATATATATATTATATATATATATATATATTATATATATATATATATATATATATACCCACACACATACACACACACACCACACCACACACACACACACACCACACCCACACACACACACACACACACACACACACGACTATCTTGAATGTAAACTTGTGTACAGAGCTACCTTGGTGTGCCGTCACTGGATGGCCACTTGATACTGATAGCGACATTAAATAAACCAAATAAACAAACAAATGATGAGCATGATTTGGTTTGTGTGTGAGGAATCAATACAGCTATTTTAAGGTTGACTCTATCTAGGGCATAAAATCAGAATTAATACCATTCAGTCCCATGTTATTGGACCTAGAAAGGCTGCTAAATGACTGGTTTGAGATTCAAGTTTGTGAGTTGGTAGCTACTCAGAAATACAAAATGTTGTTCACAGCACTAAAAAGTGATTTTATACAGTGTTCCTTCAAGCAGTATTATAATCCTAAAGCAAGAATATTGAACATCTTTTAGAGTCCTTTACCGGAGTGGGTATCAAAACCCTGTTCAATTCATAGCTTGGGTAACAGTTTAAAAAAAATATATAAAATTTCTTCACTTAATGTTACTACAATCATATTTGCTTCAAATACACAGCCGCACTTACTGCAAAATACATCTGTAAGGACGCAGCTATCCGTCAGGACCTGTGCACCTTTTATTATTTGTAATATTTGAGCTGTGTGTACTGCTCCTGGGCCATGAATGAATGAATGCATGAATTCGCTTCCACTCTAGGGTGATACTAGATGCTGTTGAAGTCTTACACCATGACAAGTACACAGCACAGTTCTGTAGTGGCTGCCAGTTTATTTTGCTGCTACAGTGCAGAAATAAACTAAAACAAAAATATATGAACATAAGGTAGGCACACACATGCTTGAATCTTCATCTAGCAACTACACATTATTTTAGCTATTTCATTAAACAAACCACATCTCCCACCATGCAATGCGCCTCTCTTAAAGGTATACACACCCCGCAACAGTCATGTAACACTTCAATACGTAGTTTTCTTATCATAAGATGGACTGCAGGAATTGGTCAAAAGTGTGGCTACACTTTATAAAAGAAATGAAATGGTCAAGTGGAAAATATTTCAAAGCAGGATCTAGTAAATAAAAGCTTGCACCTCCAATATGGCAAAACATCTGAAAACCACCAAGTTTGGGTAGTGTACAGTGTTAGAGCGCACCAGATAGCAACACACCAGACAGTCAGTAAATAGGGGCCGTCACTGCTGATAAAACTGCAACCACTGTTTTCAGATTAAACTTTTCATATTAGGCTCTTAATTTATAAAATTACTTAATTACAGTATTACAGAACAAAATGGCATGCAACAGAAATGTGGAGGATCATTTCTGTTTTTATTCCCTCCATCAGCTTAGTGTAAACATGCATTACTAATATATATTGTAAATTGACAAGCCAGAACATATTTTGCAACAAGGGTTACATAGGTGGTACATGTCACCATAACGTCCACAACAAAACCAGAACCAAAGGGTTGCCAGCACCAGTCAGTGGTTTTAACGTTAAGGCTGACCGGTGTATGAGCAAACAGTCTTATCACTTTTTAGGACGATACACCTCGCACCAAGTTTGGAATGAGCAGCTGCATGGCAGCACTGCTGCAGGACTACATGTTGAATGTGTGCGTGCTTTATCCAGTTTCCTTTTTACTCTTTCTAGCAACTTCAAAAACAAAACAAACAAAAAAACATCAACAACATGCACACTAAAACAAGGCATTAGCCTCCAGGGGGGGGGGGGTGGGGGGGGGGGGGGGGGGGGGGGGGGGGGGTGGGGGTTGTCAGGGTTGGGGACAGAAAAGCGGAGAAATATGAACTGCAAGGAGAGGGAGAAAGAAAGAAGGGGAGCATAAAAAGAGGGCAGGGAAAAAACCTTGCACACAGAATACATTAAGCGCTCTCCTCTCACAGGTTCTCACATTTTTTTGTGGAAACTTCTCAGTTCCTGGCTGTCTTCTGAGATACCTCTCATCCTAATAATAAACAGCATACCTGTAAACGCACTTTCCAGAAACATGGATTATTCATTCCCAGGTAACTGGTATTTGCCTACTAATAGATTACATAATAGACAACATTGCTCCATATGATGAGCTTTTCACTAGACGAAAGCACTAGCAACATGACACTTAACTTTTTATGGATTTTGGATGGCTGAACATAAAAATAAGCCCTTAAAGCTTCTGCTTAGGTTTAAGATGCTATAGCAGACGGGCTATAAAACCTGCTCACATTTACAGATGCGTTTGGACCATGCTGACAAACGTTCTTCAGACAGTAGCATTAGTGATATACTTAACCATAGGCTTTACTGTCTTCAGAAAGATTTAATACAGCAAAACGTCTGTTATGCCGCAGCAGCTGCTGCACATTTTGGCTGCATCTGTGGCAAGTATACAACTTAAGGCTTAGATCACTATTTAGAATGCCTAGGAGCTCTAACTCGGATATATACACACCTGAGAAGCTAGGGTCAGGGTACTGCCAAGTCAAATGCCATTTGCAGTCCCAACAGTATGGTCAGAAGAAAAGGAATCAAGTGACGGACCTGTTTACTTCTGTCTGATGCATCTGGCTTTCTCTACCTAAATAGAAATCTTCCTCAACCATGAGACCGTCCCCCCATGACAGTTTGACAGTACTGAAACAGAGATGAAACAGGGATGAGGCCTAGATGAACACGTGGAAAAGTTTCTTTTCTTTTGCCACTTAAGCTCAACTCTAGACAGAAATAAATGTTTTGAAATGTAGAAGCAGTTCTGTCCAGAGGTGCAGCTAATTGTCCCCCAAGATCTTGTACTGATGATGGGAGATTTGGACCACTGTGAAATGTCTTCTCCAGCACATCCCAAAGATTCTCAATGGGGTTCAGGTCTGGACTCTGTGGTGGCCAATCCATGTATTAAAATGATGTCTCATGCTCCCTGAACCACTCTTTCACAATTTGACCCTTCTGAAACAGTCTTTTGACATGGTTGTTTAACAAATGAGAAGCTACTCACTGCATCGGTTAGGGTTAAATAACTTGTTGCCAGCTGAAACAATCACCAATGCAGTAACTATCCGATGGGAGACTTTTTTTCACTATTTAAATATTTGCTTAGGTAATTCCAGGTGGTGACCTTTTTGTTTGGCCGGGCAGTGTATCTAATCGGGCAATCACATGGTAGAAACTCAATGCTTTTAGCTATGTAGACATGACCTTCTGAAGTTCAAGCTGAGCATCAGAATGAGGAAGAAACATGATTTCAGTGAGTTTTAATGTGCCATGGTTGTTGGTGCTATACAGGCTGGTATTAGTATTTCTGAAACTGGGATTTTCATGTACAACCATCTCTAGAGTTTACAGAGAACGGTCTGAAAAAAAAAAATTCAGTGAGCAGCAATTCACTGTGTGAAAATGCCTTGCCTATGCCAGAGGTCAGAGTAGAATGCCAGACTGGTTTGAGCTAACAGAAAGGAAACAGTAACTCAGAAGACTATCTCTGAACGCACAACACCTTGAAGAAGATGGGCTATAGCAGCAGAAGACCACATAAGGTGCCACTCCTGTCTGCTAACAACAGGCAGCTTAGGCTACAATTCACACAGGTTCACCAAATTTAGAAAACAGAATATAAGGAAGAATGTTGCCTGGTTTGATGAGTCTCAATTTCTGCTGCAACATTCGGATGGTACAGTAAGAATTTGGCATAAACAACACGAAAGCATGAATCCATCCTGCCTTGTATCAATGGTTCAGGCTGGTGGTGGTGCAATGGTGTGGGGGATATATTTTGGCACACTTTGGGCCCCTTAATACCAATGAGTTCACTGTACTGGAATGGCCTCCACAGTCACCAGATCTCAATCCAATAGAGCACCTTTGGAATGTGGTGGAATAAACAACATCTCGCTTTCAATTAACACACATAAATTAAATGCCAAATAATAAAATTACATACCCTGTTTGTGTTTACATTGAAGACACACATGACCAGCTCTGAGCTGCTAGAATGCAGAGGTTTCAGTAAATTTAGTGTAAAGTAGTGGTATACAATATGTTGTTTTAATGGACGACCTGATGTTATCGAGTGTGCCACTCACTTTGCAAAGACTACTACGTATGTGTACTTGGTGCATGCAGAACAGTAGCGTGACAAATCAAACAAGTATTCTACCTAAAAACTTATGAGTGAAGTTAAAATGAGTGAACAAACTGTGCCAGGAAACAAAATACAAACACCACGAGCCTCACAGACTACGTTGTTAGGGTTAATTGCTAGACGTGGCTAAGCTATGTGCAAACTATGTTGGAAATTGGTTGTCATTAAAGCCAGCTCAATAACTAACTTATTTCACCATCTATGAACTAACCACCATGCAGAATATGAAGATTATGATAAACTTTGGGAGTCAGCTGTCCATGACG
Source organism: Ancistrus triradiatus (assembly GCA_025084515.1). Lineage (NCBI taxonomy): Eukaryota > Metazoa > Chordata > Actinopteri > Siluriformes > Loricariidae > Ancistrus > Ancistrus triradiatus. The sequence continues at coordinate 29,058 of JAJAGP010005499.1, forward strand.
GGCTTAAACCAGCCAAGGTACCAGCACAAAAACACACTCATCAAACTTTAGCAGAATAATTCTGCAAATAAGTGCCTTATGACTAGAAAGCAACAAGACACAACAAATGCTGTCATCAGTTACATCATAAAAGGCATGGTGCCAGTTCAGGCGGATGAGAGAGATGGGCTCAAACTGCTTTAATACTTTAGACCCAAGACATACACCGCTAAAGCATCATCTAATTATCGTTATTGACAAAATCCCAGAAAATATATAGATGTCATTCTTTGTCAATATCGCCCACCCCTGCTATGAACTTGGTCTCAGTTTTTCCTCTAAAAGCCATAGACCAAAGGGAAAACAAATTATAATGTTCAATCGTATAATTAGCCAGGTCACATTTACTGCATGTTGCATAGTGGCTAAGTTCGGCATGCTGAATCAATTCGAGTCTTGTAACTACCAACACAACACGACTGCTTACTTTGACAGAATTTTAAGCTTTTACCAAAGTCAGCGAACAATTGCAGGAGAAAAGGAGCTGCTTCACCTGGCCTGTGCTTGTATAATATCCACCATGCCCGCATCTTCTAATATAATTCCAGAGAACATTGGTCTGCCTGTCTCTCTGTCTCTGCAGAGTACATGCACTATTTAACAAATCACATATGGCACCTTTATCTCACATAAAATTAAAAAAGTGAATAAATAAAATGTTCCATGGTGTCTGAGCTGACAGACTCTGTTCTTCAAGAGAAAAATGTACACTCATTACAATGGATGACTGCTAGTAGTGAGCCAGACAGCAGGTCAAATTTACATGTTAGTTTGCTGACAGACAGAAAAGCCTAGCCTGGTCAAACCAGCATTCCCTCATTACCCCAATGTTTTTAGTTTCACAAGAAAATAAATGCATGTCTCACACTCGTTAACCTGGAGAACAGCGATGCTCCAAACACAGCGTGAGACCAATCTGCAGGTAGGCTAAACTGAAATGTTATGATGATTTAACCACAACAATTACGGAGTTCGATTAGTATATCTATCACTGTAAAAAATGATGTGGTATTATTGGCTATCCCTACTTATAATATAATCATATGGAGGAAAAAAAAAACACTGACAAGATTTTGTAATGGTCGTGCGTTGTTCACTCTAAGTGAATCATCACCATGATAATACTGTAATCATTCTTGAAACGGGTATCTAAATTTCAATACAGTGGTACCTCAGTTCTCGAACACATCGGGACTTGGCGAATTCGGTTCTTGATGCATTTTGACTAGAAAAATGTGTCTCGGTTCTCGTCGTATGCTCGGTACCCTGTGCTTAAACTTATGAGTCGAGCCTCACGACTCGTTCATGATTCACGATTCAGAACACAGTGATTCAGTGACCCTTGCTCAGTGAAAATGTGCACCGATTATCGTGTTTTTCTGTATTTTTACATCTACAGTACTGTATTCCTAGTGCAAATAAGACTCAATGGGTCCTGAAAAGGTTAGTTATAAGAGCCAACCAAAAGGAAATGAAGCCTGTCAATGCTCCAGAACACAGGCTGGAGTTCACCAACAGTGTAAGTGTTTTGCTTTTACTTGTCACTTTCAATCCATTACTCACTAAGTTACATGAGCTTTCTCAACACTTTATTATAAAATAAGCTACATGTTAATGATTTTGGCCAACTGTAGGTTAATGTAAGTGTTTTAAACATGAACTTACTTATAATTACTTATCATAGGCTCTATCATAGGAACAGTATAGACTGCTCTACCAAACACTACTCAGTTCATGATACTTTCTTGGCCGAGTCCAATTTCTAATTTTTTAAACATATTACTGACCAATTCCAATTTTGGTGAATTCCATTTTTTTTTTACTGTCCAAGGATTATGAATGACAGCTGTGTTTTTGTTCAACTTTACTTTAATGGCTTGCACCTTGCTCTGCACTCCCAGCAGAGCTAGCGTCAGCTTTGTGAAATTCCACATATTCAGCAAGGTGATACTGTTTTAAATGTCTAATTAAATTTGTTGTTCCGAGTGTTTTCAGAGTTCTTCCTCTGCGGCTCCTTTGTCATACATACCACAAACAGCACTTATCTACTGTTACTAGAACGCTCAAGACCAAAATAACACTATATCACTGCTCGCTCACTAATACTGCGCTATATAGGAAGACACTATTTAGTGTACCAAGTAGTAGCATTGGAGCACAACTGCAATCTAACACTTCCTTGTCATCAGCATGTGTCGGCACCGATCTGTCTCATAAACAAACATACAGTTTAAAGCTGGAACTGTGTTTAAAGCAGAACTGAATTATGAATTAATGTTATTGAAAGCAGTGTGCTTTTCATGTGTTGCTGTGTTTGTGCCACTAAATGTGACCGGAACAGAATCCTTTATACGAGTCTGATCAGCCGATCACCGGTAACAGCCAATCACGCTGAAAACTGGCCAATTCCAATCACCAACCAATCGATCAGTGCATCTCTACATTTAACTTACGATGGATTTGTTGGAATATATCCCCTTGGTAAATCAGGGAGCACCTGTACGATACAACTCCATTAATGCATATAATGCCTTATACAGTGTGGATTTGCTGGGGTTCTGGAACGGATTAATTAAACTTACATTATTCCTTAGGGGGAAAATTTGCTCGGTACTCGTCACTTTTGGTTCTTGACAAGCCAAATTATAGATGCATCAGCCATAAACTGGAAAATTGTTTGATGACGCAAATGACAAGTCATGTCAGTGTATATCAAATACAGGCAAATAGCATCAGTAAAGGGGAATAATGATGGCAAGTGATGGCAACTATCAGAGATAAACATACACTTTAAAGAATAGTTTCTAAATTATCCACGATTTCGGCATAAAAAAGCAGTCAACTCAAGACAGAATGGTTAACACAAGTGCAGCACTAACACTTGAAACAACATTTCTAATTTTCAGCTCAGACTTTTTCAGTAAAACAGCCTGTTTGGCTATTGTTAGCCAAGTAATAATTATTTCATGCCAGGAATTGATATTTCTGTGACGTTGTCGTCAAGTAGCAAAATGTGGCAAACATGCTTAGCAATTTCCTTGGTTAACAAACATTTGTAATTAAGCTGATTAATATTTCACTTGCTCTGTACAATGGTAAGACATCTGTCTTACTCCTCAAAATTCACAATTAAGTAAACACAAATTTTAAATCACTATTAAACGGAGTAATTCAACTTTTCAGAACCCTGACTGGGTATCAGCAGGACAGGTAAAATGTTTGAACAAAGTTTTGAAAGCCCTCTACATCTACTATCAAAATAGTATGTGTACATTTAAATAAGATTGCTGTTTTGGTTTTCTGTCATTTCTTATTTGTTTAATGGTAGGAGCACCTGTGTTGTAGTCTGGGCTTTAAAAAAAAGATAAAGAAAGATTCAAAGTAACACCTGTTTAGGAAATTAGAATCAGAATAGTATTTACTAACGAACCTGTCAGGATGAACAGTCTGTATGTGAACTGTGGTAGTCTAGCGGGTAAGGTACTGGACTATAGACCAGAAGGTCCAGGGTTCAAATCCCACCGCTGCCAAGCTGCCACTGTTGGGTCCTTGAGCAAGGCCCTTAACCCACAA
>JAJAGP010005500.1:0-32658 GCA_025084515.1 Ancistrus triradiatus
GCTAATGGCTACAAACACAAGCCGGTATACCTGTAAAGTTACTAAATAACGATTAGCGGCAAAAAAATATAATCCGCCGGTACGAGAAGAAAATGATTAAGATGTTGTAAAAACCTACTATATATACGATTATAAATGATACAGATGCGATCGGGAATTAAAATAGTTCAAAGGTAATAAGCTGCTAACAGCTACGAAAAAAATATTAGTCAAAGATAACACAAGTAAACACAGAATGCAGTTTTTAAATGAAGGTGTTCATTATTAACAGAGAAAAAAAAATCCAAAACCTACATGGCCCTGTGTGAAAAAGTGATTGTCCCCTTTGTTAAAACTTAACTACGGTTTATCACACCTGAGTTCACTTTCTCTAGCCACACCCAAGCCTGATTAATGCCACATCTGTTCTCAATCACATAAATAGGATCTGCCTGACAAAGTGAAATACACCAAAAGACTCCACATCATGTCGAGATCCAAAGAAATTCAGGAACAATTGAGAAAGTAAGTAATTAAGAGGGTTATAAAGCCATTTCTAAAGCTTTAGGACTCCAGAAAACCACAGTGAGAGCCATTATCCACAAATGACAAAGACATGGAATAGAGGTGAACCTTCCCAGGAGTGGTCGGCTGACCGAAATTACCCCAAGAGCACAGCGACGACTCATACAAGAGGTCACAAAAGACCCCACAACAACATTCAAAGAACTGCAGGCCTCACTTGCCTCAGTTAAGGTCAGTGTTCATGCCTCCACCATAAGAAAGAGACTGGGCAAAAATGGCCTTCATGACAGAGTTCCAAGATGAAAACCACTTTTAAAAGAGCAAAAGAGCAAAAAGAACATGAAAGCTCAGCTCAATTTTTCCAGAACACATCTTGATGATCCCCAAGACTTTTGGGAAAACATTCTGTAGACTGATGAGACAAAAATTGAACTCTTTGGAAGCTATGTGTCTCATTACCGTGGTGCTTCAAAGTTTGTGAACCCTTTAGATTTTTCTATATTTCTGCATAAATATGACCTAAAACATAATCAGATTTACATACAAGTCCTAAAAGTAGATAAAGAGAACTCAGTTAAAGAAAAGATACAAAAATATTATACTTGGTATAGTATAGGATTAGCAGTTAATTTGAAGGTGAAATTAGAGTCAGGTGTTCTCAATCAATGGGACGACAATCAGGTGTGATTGGGCACCCTGTTTCATTTAAATAACTGGGATCAAGCAAAGAACCTTATCCCAGCTGTGAAACATGGTGGATGTAGTATCATGGTTTGGGCCTGTTTTGTTGCATCTGAGCCAGGATGGCTTGCTGCCATTGATGGAACAATGAATTCTGAATTATATCAGAAAATTCTAAAGGAAAATGTCAGGACATCTGTCCATGAACTGAATCTCAAGAGAAGGTTGGTCATGCAGTAAGACAACGGCCCTAAGCACACAAGTCGTTGTACCAAAGAATGGTTAAAGAAGAATAAAGTTCATGTTTTGGAATGGCCAAGTCAAAGTCCTGACCTCAATCCAGGAGAAATGTTGTGGAAGGACCTAAAGCAAGGAGTTAATGTGAGGAAACCCTCCAACATCCCAGAGTTGAAGCTGTTCTGTATGGAGAAATGGGCTAAAATTCATCCAAGCCAGTGTGCAGGACTAATCAACAGTTACTGGAAATGTTTAGTTGCAGTTATTGCTGCACATGTGGGTCAGACCAGATACTGAAAACAAGGGTTCACATACTTTTTCCACTCACTAATATGTAATATTGGATCATTTTCCTCAATAAATAAATGACCAAGTATAATATTTTTCTTTCATTTTTTTAACTGGGTTCTCTTTATATACTTTTAGGACTCGTGTGAAAATCTGATGTTGTTTTTAGGTCATATTTATGCAGAAATATAGAAAATTTTAAAAGTTTCACAGACTTTCAAGCACCGCTGTACATCTGGCGTAAAAGTAACACAGCATTTCATAAAAAGAACATTATACCAACAGTAAAATAGGATGGTGGTAGTGTGTTGGACTGGGGCTCTTTTTGCTGCTGTCTACCAAAAAATCCTGAAGGAGAATGTCCAGCCATCTGTTTGTGACCTCAAGCTGAAATGAACTTGGGTTCTGCATCAGGACAATGATCCAAAACACACCAGCAAGTTCACCTCTGAATGGCTGAAGAACAACAAAATGAAGACTTTGGAGTGGCCTAGACAAAGTCCTGACCTGAATCCTATTGAGATGATGTGGCATGACTTTAAAAAAGCCGTTCATACCCGAAAACCCTCCAACGTGGCTGAATTACAACAATTCTGCGAAAATGAGTGGGCCAAAATACCTCCACAATGCTGTAAAAGACTCATTGCAAGTTATCGCAAATTCTTGGTTGAGGTTGTTGCTGCTAAGTGTGGCCCAACCAGTTATTGGGTTTAGGGGACAATCACTTTTTCACACAGGGCCATGTAGGTTTGGATTTTTTTTCCCCTTAATAATAAAACCTTCATTTAAAAACTGCATTTTGTGTTTACTTGTTTTTGACTAATATTTAAATTGGTTTGATGTTCTGAAACACTTGTGTGACAAACATGCAAAAAAATAGGAAATCAGGAAGGGGCAAACACTTTTTCACACCACTGTAAATTACCAAGTGTATTTCTTAACATTTTCTCCCAATAGAACCATACAGTTAAGAGAATTTTGTGTCCATAACCATTTTATAAACCAGCTATCTACCTTTTTATCTATTCAGTTCGTCCGGCTTTACATGTACAACACTATTCAAGCATGTTTTATTAACTTAAGAGTACTGTAAATAATCAATATGAACGTTTTCAAGATGCTTTGAAACTGCTGATTGACGTAACTAGAAGGAATGCCTGAATGGGGGGGCGCTGCTGAGCATTATGGAGTAGGACGTGAGTTTGGAAGCTCCTGCCGATTTCAATTAAAATTGTAATTTATCTGCGCTGTTTGGTCACATATCGACTATTATCTGACTTTACAGTACTTTCCGGTCGTTAAGCCTTAACTTTGGTTTTCGTGAATGGCTGGAAAGAGCGTTAAGACTCGTTCTACTATTCAGACACAGCTGCGGCCCAGTCCACGTGCCGAGACCACTGCCTTGATTGGATCGCCCGTTCTGACTGAAGCCGTCTCTACGCATGCCAACCTCGACATAGCTGCCCTAAAACTTGAGTTGCTGATCTCGTTGAGGAATGACATTGCAGAAATCTTTAAAAAAGAACTTCAGGAAACTCTCGGGGATGCTTTGGCTACTATTAAGTTCGAGCTCCAAGCGGTGAAGACACAGTTGGCGAATGATAAAGCTGCTGCCGATGCTAACATGGCCGACATAGAAAGTACGGTCGGAGAGATGGAGCATGCACTATCCGTGTGCTCCGACGATATCGCCGGGATGAAGACCACTATCGAGCGCCTCACAGCCAACGTCACCAAGCTGGAAAATAAATGTGAGGACCTGGAATCCCGGTCACGGCGTAACAACGTTAGGATAGTGGGTATACCGGAGGGGCCTGACATCTGTACTACTGCTGCTGTGGCCGCGTTGCTGACCGAAGTGTTCGGTTCGGAGAAGGAGCCGCTTTTGGACCGGTCTCACCGTTCCCTTCAACCCAAACCCAAGCCCGGCGATCGCCCACGTGCGGTTGCGTGCAGATTTCACTATCACAGTGACTGTGTTGACATTCTTCGGCATGCTAAAGAGCTCCGACATATGAGAGACAAGTGAGAGACTTTAACATATCTGTCTTTCCCAATTACACCGCTAAGATAGCTCAGGCTCGAGCTGCATTCAACGCGGTCAGGCGCCAACTTCGTGGCATTGACGGGGCTCGGTATGGTCTGTTTCATCTAGCACGACTCCGTATTACATACAACGGTGTCGAAAAGGACTTCGTTTCAGCTGAAAACTTTGATTCCTAGGTGAACTCTAAATAGCTTTTTTTTCCTTCCAGGTATGTGATTTATTATTGCTTAGAGTTGCACTAACTAGGTTAGTTAGTTAATAATAATCGTACTGTTTGTTTATTGGAAGCAACTTTATCCTTAATCTTATTGGTTTCTGTTAAATAACTAGACTGTAGTACATTTTCGTTTTTTTGTTATTTTATTTGATTCATATATCTTCAGACCAGATCAGCTCTACCTCATCCTATGTTAGTACAGGATTTGGGGCCTGCTGCAATTTGTTTATTTATTTGTTTTTCCACGTGCCTTACTGTATCTATTTGATCAGATTGGGAAATTGATTTGAATTAGTAAGGTGGTCATCTTTGCTTCTTTTGTTAGAATTTTCACCTTTGGGTGAAATAATATTTAGTAATGCGAGTTTTGGGTTTAAAGGTATTGTGTTTACCAGTGCGTAGATACTGTTATATTATGTTGATATCGGCGGGGGGTCATTTTCTCTCTTGCTTTGGTCCGCATATTCTCCAAGTAGTTCAAGATTCGTGTGAACTACTTTTGGTTACTGAGGGAAATACTGCTGTCTCCTTTGTTTAGTTGTATGGAGACTTTGGGTGTATTTGTGTTTAGGGGTTCATACTGGGGGGAGGGTGTCCCGCCTTGGCTTTTCATGACCAGTCGCATTTGTGTAGGTTTTCTTTTATTAAATTTAAATGGTTAGTGGCAATATAGATCCCAGCTTCGTTGGGTCAGGCACACCTCTCAGATTTGTTAGCTGGGATATCAGAGGTATGGGTAATCCTGTTAAGAGATCCAGGGTTTTTGCACATTTGAAATCTTTAAACTCTGATTTGGTGTTTCTGCAGGAGACTCACCTACGTAATACAGATCACCGCAGGTTATACTGCCCTTGGGTAGGTCAAGTTTTCCACTCAAATTTAATTCAAAAGCTAGGGGAGTAGCCATTTTAATTAACAAAAAAGTTCAGTTTTCTTCTACTGATGTTATAGCTGATAGGAATGGCAGATATCTCATAGTTGCTGGCACCCTAATGTGTATGCTCCAAACTTTGATGATGTCGAATTTGCTAACAGGTTGCTAAGTAATATCCCCTTTTTGAATACTCACCTTCTGATCTTTGGAGGGGATCTAAACTGTGTTTTTGACCAAGTTCTGGACCGGTCTAATCCTCTTAATTTGACCCAATCTGCTATGTCAAATATATTCTCTGATTTCATGAACCAAAATGGTCTTGTTGATCCGTGGAGATCTCGCAACTCCTCTTTCAAAAAATTTTCTTTCTTCTCTCAAGCACACCGTTCATATTCTAGGATTGATTATTTTTCAATTGACAGAACACTTAATTTCTGCGTAAATTCTACTGACTATTCAGGTATTGTGATATCTGATCATTCACCTTTATTATTAGATATTCAGTTTTCTACATATAAACGTAGCCCACCGCTATGGCGATTTAATAATCTACTGTTAGCAGACAAAGAATTTTGCGAACTCATTTCAAATTCTATTGATGAGTTTTTGTCATTCAATCAAAATGAGTCCACTTCACATTCATTACTATGGGAGACACTTAAGTGTTACCTGAGAGGTCAAATTATTTCTTACTCTGCTATCTCAAATAAAAAGATTAATGCTAGGCTCAATGAACTTAGATCTGCGATTAATAACCTCGATCAAAGATATGCACAGTACCCATCTCCTGAATTACTTAAGCAGTGTTTTGATTTACAGGCAGAATTCGATCTGATTTCAACTAAAGAGGCAGAACGCTTATTACTATGCAGTCGCTGCTCATATTATGAACACGGTGATAAGGCAATTTGCTGGCTCACCAGCTACGACGGCAGGCCACTTCCCATTTGATACCAAGTATTGAAAACACTCATGGAATTATTACTACGGACCCTTTGGAAATTAATGCCATTTTTAAATCATTTTACTCTTCATTATATACAACTGGGTCTCCTGCAGACAACACTAAATTGGGCACATTTCTTCGGAACCTTTTGAATCCTGTTGTTGACACTGATACTGCCAGACATTTGAACTCCCCACTTTCCCTTTTAGAAGTATCAAATGCAATTAAAGCTATGCAATCCAACAAAGCCCCAGGTCCTGACGGGTTTCCCATTGAATTTTTCAAAACATTTAGTGGCAAATTGGCTCCGTTACTATTATCCGTATTCAATGAATCCTTAGATAATGGTTCATTACCACCAACTTTGACACAAGCCACTATTGCTCTCATTCTGAAAAAGGACAAGGATCCAGCTTCCTGTGGTTCCAACAGACCTTTGTCTTTGCTTAATGCTGATGCAAAGGTGTTGGCTAAAATAATTGCATCCCGTCTAGAGGATGTGCTCCCCCATATTATTTCCGAAGAGCAAAATGGGTTTATAAAGGGCCGTCAATTGTTTTTTAATACTCGTACACTTTTCAATATAATTTGTTCAAAACCTTTGGCTGAACTACCTGAACTGGTGATTTCTTTGGATGCTGAAAAGGCGTTTGATAGGGTAGGGTGGGAATATTTGTTTGCTGTTTTAAAGAAATTTGGATTTGGTGATAAATTTATCTCTTGGATTCGCCTCCTTTATTCAACCCCTAAGGCTAGTGTCCACACAAATTATGTTTATTCTGATTATTTCCCTCTTGGACGTGGAACTCGTCAAGGGTGCCCGTTGTCACCTTTGCTTTTTGCCATTGCTATTGAGCCTCTCTCTATCACATTAAGATCTTCCCCTTTATTCAAAGGAATCACCCGTAATGGAGTTGAATATAAATTATCGCTGTATGCAGATGATTTGTTATTGTATATAACTGATCCTACGCTTTCTATCCCTGCTGTTTTGGGTATTTTGGAGAACTTTAGCACTTTTTCAGGTTATAAATTAAATTTGGGGAAAAGTGAGTGCTTTCCAGTTAATGCTGCAGCATGTCGTCTTCAGCAGTCAGATTTACCTTTTCAATTTAGTCCATCTGGGTTTAAATACCTTGGTATCAATGTGACTTGTTCATTGGCTGGCCTTGCATCTGCTAATTTCACTCCCCTTATCTCGAAGATTACATCTGATATTCAAAGATGGGGTAACCTTCCCCTTTCATTGATTGGCAAGATTAATGTAGTCAAAATGAATATTTTACCAAAATTTCTGTTTTTATTCCAGTCAGTTTCTCTTTTTCTGACAAAACATTTTTTTTGACTCACTGGATAGGGTAATTTGTTCTTTTATTTGGGGTGGGAAATCACCTAGGGTTTGCAAAACTTTACTGCAAAGATGCAGACTTAATGGAGGACTTGCATTACCTAACTTTCTATCTTACTACTGGGCTGCTCACATTCACAAACTTTGCTATTTGTTGAAATCTCCCGAATTCTCATGGTGTAAATTAGAGCTTTCATCCTGTAGGGGGTCCTCTTTATCTGCTTTACTTTATTCTTCCTTACCTATAAAACCCTCCCTATATACTGATAATCAAGTGGTCCTTAACACTATCAAGATCTGGTATCAGTTTAGACGGTACTTTAAATTTATGGCTGCATCTTCTTTGGGACCTTTGAATAACAACCATTTATGTCCTCCATCACTTTCAGATTCAACATTTTCAGTGTGGTTTGACAAGGGGATTACACAATTCACACACTTATATTTAGATGGTATATTTGATAATTTTTCCAATTTGTCATCCCGCTATGACCTCCCTAGTTCTCATCTATTTCGCTATTTCCAAGCTCGCAATTTTGTGTCGAAGTGTTTCTCTAATTTTCCCTCTTTACCTCCTCACAACAGAGGAATTATTTCAAAGTTATATAACACCATCTCAGCTTTTGGCAACCAATTGGAATTGGAAATTCAAATACATGAGGATTCCTGGGAACAGGCCATAGAGAGGATAAGATCTACCATTTCTTGTGCTCGTCTTGGACTAATTCAGTTTAAGGTTTTATACAGGGTGCATTTTTCTAAGTCTAAATTGTCTGTATTATATCCGGAAGTGGAAGATAAATGTGATAAGTGCCATGGCTCCCCTTGTCATCTTAGCCATATGTTTTTCCTTTGTCCTGGACTGAAAGGCTTCTGGGCTGGGTACTTTTTGACTATGTCCACTGTTCTTGGGGTTAATCTTCAACTTTGCCCTCTGATCGCCATATTTGGTGTTTCTGACACTTCACTCACACTTAACTCTACACAAAAGGACATTATAGCCTTCACATCCCTACTAGCTAGACGTTCCTTATTATTGCAATGGAAGTCTACCAGATATCCTTCTATTTCCCTATGGCTTAAAGACGTCATGTTCTTTTTAAAACTTGAGAAAATTAAATACACGTTAAGGGGATGTACAGCCAAATTTTTCTACAAGTGGCAGCCTTTTATCACCTATTTCACTAATTTAAAGATTTTACCTAATTGACTGTGTGCTTGTCTTTTTTTTTCTCTCTCTCCTTTGTTTTGTTTTTTTGTGCCTTCTATGTTGCCTAAACAACCATTAATCAAATGTCTGTTGGTCGTGTTGAGCCGGGCGGGGATGGGGTGTGGGGGTGGGGTTGTTGTATGGTTTGTTTGTTTTTTGTTTGTTTGTGTGTTTGTTTGTTCTGTTATAAACAAAAACATTGGAACACGTAAATGGTAATTTTGTGATTGTACATATTACATTGTACTATTCCAATAAAAAATACTTGGCAAAAAAAAAAGAAATGCCTGAATGAACTAAACAGAAACTGTAACCATTGGAACACGGATTAATGTGCATATACAGTGTTGCCAGCATAGTAAGTAGACCTACCTTGTATCTAAAGGCACTATCTAAATGAAATTATCACTTTTAACCAAAGTACCTAATATACTGTAAGATCAGCATGAATGAAGAATCAGCACTCGAGACTGGAAAATTGCTCATAATGCAGACCTTTATTTAGAGCCAACGTCACTGACAAATTACCAGCCCTGATCAGGTCTACTTACCAGTCAGTAGTTTTGGTAGGCCAATGAACACAAGCTAAACCAGGCTCATCCTACCGTCACACATGGCTCACGGTAGGTACAGCGATAAATTTGCAAATACGTAAATTAACACAAACACCAGGCCTTCATTCTGAGGACGGAGAATATGACAAATCCCGAACCACTCACATATTTGTGCTACTGAGCTCCTCCATGTCATTAAACCTGTTATGGGGTCTAGGTTAGCTGTATACTCATCGGTTCAGAGTGTGAATGACGTGGCCAGCAGGTAGGACTTAAAATGGTTCAGTCCCGCCATGAACGTGAGTGGCTCACGCAGCGTAATGCAATAGTTGCATTTGGGCTTGGACAGGTGTCAGCTGTAATAATCAATCACATGCACATCGCCATCCTGGACCTGGGACAAAACAGTACCGATGGCAACATATATTCGGTGTCCACTATTAACGGACACCCCAGGATGGGCTGAAACACCTCATTCACCTATTCAGATCACCGGAACGCTACTCCTTTGGCCATGAGCCGGTGAAGGGGAGCAAAAATGTCTTCAGAAGCTTTCATGAAATGTCAGTAATACGACGAGAGCAGCAGTACCTGTGTCAGTGTGATGTTGCACCAGGTTAATATGCACACAGTCCTCCTCATTGGCCACAAAGACATTGGTAAACTCCGCAAGTAAATCCCATAGTTCTCGCCATTGCAAGTTCACTGCCAAACCGTATTCACTTTGCTTGACTCCGAGTAAACCAACTCCTTGATCATCACAGTATCCAAGACATGGGCTGCAGAAGCACACTGTCAGTATCCTGATGCACGCAATAAATCTAACAAATTCAACCCAAAAATCTCTGCTGACCAAAAAGTGTGTTTGATGTCAGTTTTTCCAGCCGAACCTGTACTTTCGCTCAGTGAGACAGCAGAATAGCTGCGTTAGAATCGCAGAACGCCTGCACTGCTTGAAGCACGGCCGCTTCTAATGTCACCGGTGCCACTAGTTGTACATGCCACCAAAGAGCTTCCAGAGTCAACGCCAGTCGGAAATACTTCCAGCACCAGCTCACTCTACACCTCAGCAGGGAATTGAGGGTAAGCCTGATGTACCATCATCACTTCCGGCACTAGCACAGATAGTCTATGTGCCGTTTTGATGAAGTCTTTCTTGAAGTTGTTGATGAATCACTGCACCCTTATGCCCGCATAATGTGTTCTTCTGAACAGATGACCTCACCACATAAACATGACCAAAACAAGCAGGGATAAGACGTGAAGAAACATGTAATCATTAGGTAGATTCCAATTTCTTTTGGATTTAACTGGAGACCATAAGCATTTTCCTGGTATTTATAAACTGTTGATATATTTGTTTTATAACACACAAATCTGTGTTATTTTTCCATAGGACACAGCATTAGAAATATTCTTTCCAGACTGATAGTACAGTCTTACCTTGTTACCCCACCTACCTCTGTTTCATGGCTATTTTTGGCGAGTGGCGAGAGGTTACAAAAAGCTAGAAAGTCAACAGTCATACCTGAGCCTGACCTATGTGTTACTGAACAGATCATACAATCACATTTACAGTACATTGTACATAAACATGTACATGTACAGTTTTTATTAATTTCATAGTATCTTTTGCCCAAAGGCATCTTTAACAAATGGGGGAGGCGTGAAGGGGGTGTGGCCAGTAGAACAACATAGTTTTACCATATGGTACAATCTGTGTAGGCGACTCTGTGTAGTGGCATAATGGGGTAGAATTTAATTGCTAGCACAACATTTTTCGCATTTCAAGGATGATGAGGGCGAGATCAATCACACCTAATTGTTATCCCATTGACTGAAAACTACTGGCAATAGTTTCAACTTCAAATGAGCTGCTAATCCTAGAAGTTCACATACTTTTACCACTCTCAGTTATGTAATTCTGGATCATTTTCCTCATTTGATAAATAACCAAGTATAATTTCTTCTCTCATTTTTTTAATAATACATCACAAATATCACCACCCTTGTACCTTTGACTTTTTCCACATTGCTGTTCAATTAATTTGGGGTGTCAGCTGCAATCAAATGATTCATGGTTAACATTCTCCAGAGTAAGGAGGTCTCAAGAGGTTAAAAGGTCATATAGCCATATAGCCATATAGACATATAGGACATATAGATCGATTTATATCCTTTGCTTAACTTGTGACTTTTTAGAACTTATCTCCAAACTATTTCTATCTCCAAAACTCCTTTCTATTCACAATGAAATATGTGTGTTCCCATGCACTACTAGTAGTGGAATCCTCATAGAATAATCTGTTTTATTATGATAATGACTTTCTATAGGTATCTTCTAACATGCCAGGTGTGCCATCTTTTTTGGTGTGAAGTTGTCAGCAATTTTGAACATTTGTAAGAAAGTAAGACAGTGATAGACGCCAGTTCATCTGTCTTCAAAGCAACAAACCAATGTCAGTTTTTGTACAGTGCAGTTGGTTTTCCTGTCACTGTGGGCCTCAGAGCACAGTAGTATATTGCAGAGTCTGACACTGCAGCATGGGAAATGTGCAGATCCACTTGTTTGTCTTCATGAATTTGAGCAGAGAAACGTGGTGGTTTGTTACTACTTTCCTCTCCATATGTATAGATGTACAGAAGGAACTCCAGCTTGGAATTTTCATATTGGCGATACCACTGTAGATTACCAACTGAACCACTGGATTGTTTGTAGCTGCAGGACAGCGTAACTTTATTACCTTCAGGTTCATCTTTACCTGTAAAGAGTGGCTCTATTGAATCTGCCATGGAGTCACCTGAAATAGACACCAGAGCATAATATTGTATGTAAGTTACAAAAGTAACTAACAGAACTGCATTCTTTATACAGATTATGTATGTATTATTCACTACTTAGTACTAGTTAGATAACAAAATGTCTTTACTCACCTAATGAAAGCCACAGGTACATGAATATAATGGTGAACATGATGAGTCTACCAGTAAGGATTATTGTTGGCATCATAAAATGGCATGAAGCTCCACCTCACAGCATCATATGAGAGTGCCAGCAGTTTTTTTTTTCTGATCAATTCTTGCTGATGTTTCATTCCGTCTTACATCTGGAATCTTTCTTTATGACAGGACCAACAGGAGATCATCTAACAGCAAATAAAAAGTTGCAAAAAAAAGGCACAAGGCACACTATTACTAACTGCTTACTTACGTACATACATACTATAATGTTTTATAATGTATAATACATACTATAATGTTACTATAATGTTCTTCATTATACTTTTCTGTGAAATTGGATAGATAGCTTGTGTGTGGTGGTCGATCAACAATTTCACTAGTGATCTTGTAGCTGTTAGCAGTTTTTACTTTAAGCTGTTTTTATTCCTGATCATATTTTCTATCATTTTTACAGAACGTTTATAATCTCTTAATCACTTTCTTTTTATTACCAGTGGATTATATCTTTCTTTATATCTAATGAATATTTAGAAAGTCTACGGGTCTACCTGCATAGTATGTTTGTAGCTTTTACTAATTTAATTAAATTTTTATCCATTAACTAATTACCAGAGTCCCCCCATCTCAGCTTCATCTTTTGCTGTAGTATATTTTTTATAACTTTTTGCTGCGTTTTTACCCACTTTCTTTTTTCTGGGACTTTGTTTCTGTGAGTTTCTATTGACTTTCCATTGACGCTTTAATCAAGAAGTGCATTGGATCACCAGCTGCACCATACCAGCAAGAAGTGAACTTTACCATGGGCTGAACCATATCTTCAGTTGGCACCCAAAAACCAACTGAAGCTATGAAACTGATTAATTCATTGTTCTAACATGTCATCTGCTGTGCTTGTGGAATGTTTGGCTATTCTTCTTCTGTCATTAGTGTAAATTTTAGTTGTGAAAGATGTAGGCTTGGAGCTAGTCTAATGGAGAAGATTGTTGTTTTAGAGGCACACATTCAGACATCAGTATGCCCCAGGCATCCATAGTGCCCCTGCTTCAGCAGCACCCTCACAGCAGGGCAAGTGAGTGACAGTTTGGCAATATAGTCATAAGGATTGCCCACCAGAGTGCCACTCTTTACCTGTTCACATGTCAAACAGGTTTAACCTCCTCAGTGAAACATCCACTGAGTAGTCTGTTCAATAAGCTCTGGTCATATGTGACTCTATTTTACGACATGTGAAATTAGGTACCCCTTTAGGGACAACAACAGCTTTAGGGACACCTACAGGGTACATGTATCCCAGTAGACCGAGTGCCAGACACTTAAGAGAGAATTAGTGAGCTCTATAGTCATAGATTCTCTAGGATAGTTGTTCATGTAGGGGCTAATGCTATATACCTACGCCAGAGGTCTGATGAGACTAAGGCTAATGTTGTAGAGGTGATTAGAGTTGCAAAGGTGATGTCTAATGCATTAGTGTGCTCTGTCCCCATCCCAATGCGGTGAGGTGACCAAGCCTACAGCAAGCTATGGTTGCTGAACTGTTGGCTGTCCAATTGGTGCTCTGAAAGCAACATGAGCTTTATAGAAATTGGGCTTTACAAATAATGAGCTTTATAGGCTTTTTGAGCTTTGTGTCCATCCCACTGAGGGTGCTGCTGTCATCTCCTGCAACATTGACCATAGTCTTATGGCAGGGTTAGTTATAAGCCGACTATCCAGAGTCGGGGTCAGGCTGCAGACAGTCAGGCTTAATGAACTGTTTGATGATAGCCATGCTGTCACGCCCAGCTCCAGCGCGCACCGCCAAATGCTTGAACCTATCGGGAAGCCCCGCGTTCGGATTACTGATCACCCACAGCTGCGAGGCTTCCCATATAAGCGGGCGCGCTCAGAGCTGTGGCGCGGATTATTGATGTTCCCACGCCAGCTGCGTCCCTACGTGTCTCGCTTTATGCCGTTTCCCCAGATCGTCATCCTGTCCCTACGCGCCCCTACCGTGCTCATCCGCCCTCGTCCGTGTTCGATTGTGCCGCATCGTTCCAGGTATAGTTCCCCTTAGTTCACTCTGTGTTTACTTTCGTTCCTACCCGTGTTGGGTTGTGTGTATTACCTACCTGTTTTCAGTTCGTGTTCACACCCATTTTCGGCTTCGGTCTTGTTTATTTTCTACCCGCATTCCGGCTCTGCCTATTTTCTGTTGTTTATCCCTTTAATAAAGCCCCTTCTTTTTGAACCTGCGTTCGTCTCCTCGTTCCTATCACCTCACGGCGTTACAGAATAATCCGCCGATTATGGAGACGGCAGGTTCTTTTTCTCTCGGCCGTTTCTATGGCGACCCTGCCTCCTGCTGGCCATTCGTGGTACAGTGCAGGGCTTATTTTGAGTTTTTCCATTTCGATTCCGAACACGAAAAGG
Source organism: Ancistrus triradiatus (assembly GCA_025084515.1). Classification (NCBI taxonomy): domain Eukaryota; kingdom Metazoa; phylum Chordata; class Actinopteri; order Siluriformes; family Loricariidae; genus Ancistrus; species Ancistrus triradiatus. Next base: position 14,277 of record JAJAGP010005500.1, read on the forward strand.
TGTCTTTTTTGTTTCTTCACCTTGGCGGTGAAGCCCTGGTTTGGGCCACTCACATGTGGCCGGTGCTCCGGATGGGTACCATAGAGCTATTTCTGGAGAAGCTGGAGTTTGCTTTTGGCTCCCCATGGGACTCCCCGGGCATCGACGCTGTGGGTTCCAGCCCTGCAGAACCCATTCGCCCTGTCCGGTCTGCACTGGTTGGTAAAGTGCTGGATCCCCAGCTTACCACCAGCCGGACCGCCCTAACCAGGCATCAAAGCGATTTGCCGGCCGACAATTACATCTTTAGTCGCTTTTGTTTTGTGCCCGATCCTTTTGTTCTCGACGTTCGTGCTTCTAATCGCTCTAAACACGCCTCAGAACCTCTAGTTCCTGGCGCTCGTGCTTCTACTCGCTCTAAACATGCCTCAGAACCCCTAGTTCCTGGCACTCGTGTTCCTAATCGCTCTAATCACGCCTCAGAACCCCTAGTTCCTGGCGCTCGTGCTTCTACTCGCTCTAAACACGCCTCAGAACCCCTAGTCCTCGACGTCCGTGCTTCTGATCGCTCTAGTCTCACTCCAGAACCCCTAGTTCTCAACGTTCGTGCTTCTGATTGCTCTAGTCTCGTTCCAGAACCCCTAGTTCTCGACGTTCGTGCTTCTACTCACTCTAGTCTCGCTCCAGAACCCCTAGTTCTCGGCACTCGTGCTTCTGATCGCTCTAGTCTCGCTCCAGAACCCCTAGTTCTCGGCACTCGTGCTTCTAACCGCTCTAATCTCGTCTCAGAACCTCTAGTTCTTGACGCTCGTGTCTCTCGTCGCTCTAGTCTCGCTCCAGAACCTCTAGTTCACGATAGTGGTACCGCTCAGTCAACTTCTCCGACACCCACACCCGCACTGCGTTCGTTTGGGACACGGATGGTCACATCACCCCCGCTCGTGCCCACTCCCGCGTCTCGGATGTTGGTGCCAGTGTCTGTGTCCAGGGCGTCTGCAGTTCCAGTGGCTGCCCCCAGGGCGTCTGCAGTTCCAGTGGCTGCCCCCAGAGCGTCTGCGGTTCCAGTGGCTGCCCCCAGGGCGTCTGCAGTTCCAGAGGCTGCCTCCAGGACGTCTGCAGTTCCAGTGGCTGCCTCCAGTATGTCTGCAGTTCTGGTGGCTGCCCCCAAGGCGTCTGCACTCCCAGTGGCCGCATCCTCAACAGAGATCCGTCCAGGGAACGTGTCCTCCACAGTATGTCTGCAGGTTTTTGGTGCTGCCCCCAAGGCTTGGCACTCCAGGTGGCGCATCCTAAACAGAGCTCCGTACCAGGGAAGTTCCTCCACGGAACCGTTCAGAGAATGTCCCTCGGGGGATCTCCAGCATCCCCGTCCGCGCCTCTGCTATCAAGCATAACGTCGTCGACTATGCTATCAAAGATCACGTCGTCGACTCTGACTCTCAAGCAACCAGTCGTCGGCTCTGCCCTCCAGTGTCCCGTCATTCGACTCGGCTCTTCAAGCATCCCGTCGTCGTCGACTCGGCTCCAAGCGTCCCGTCGTCGTCGACTCGGCTCTCAAGCGTCTCGTCGTAGACTATGCTATCAAGCAACACTCGTCGGCTCCGCTCTCAAGAGTCACGTCATCGACTCGGCTCTCAAACCGTCCCGTCGTCGTGACTCGGCTCCAAGAGTACCGTCGTCGTCGGACTAGGGCTCTCAAAGCGTTCGCGTCGTCGACTCGGGCTCTCAAGCGGTAACGTCGTCCACGACTCGGCTCTCAAGCGTCACGTCGTCCACGGACTCGGGCTCTCAAGCGTCACGTCGTCCACAGAGATCCGTCCAGGGAACGTGTCCTCACGGGAAACCGTTTCAGAGACTGTCTTCCTCCGGGGGATCTTTCCAGCATCCCGTCCGCGACTCTGCTCTCAAGCATCACCGTCGTCGACTCGCTTTCTCAAGCTCAGTCGTCGACTTGCTCTAAGCAACACGTCGTCGGGCTCTTGCTCTCCAGCGTCCCCCGTCATCGACCGGCTCTCAAGCGTCCCGTCGTCGTCGACTTCGGACTCGGCTCTCAAGCGTCCCGTCGCGTCGACTCGGCTCTCAAGGCGTAGTCGTCGTCGGACTCTGATCTCAAGCGTTCACGCCGTCCACCATCCGGCCTCTCAAGCGTCACGTCGTCCAACACTCCGCTCTCAACCGTCACGTCGTCCAACCACTCGCTCTCAACCGTCACGTCGTCCGCAAACTCCGCTCTCAAGCGTCAGTCATTCCCGACTCCGCTCTCAAGCGTCACGTCGTCCGCGCCCGCTCTCAGCGTCCCGTCGTCGTCGACTCGGCCTCAAGCGTCCCGTAATCATCGGACTCGGATTCACGCGTCTCGTCGTAGTCCGACTCGGCTCTCAAGCGTCCCGTCGTCCAGATCGGCTCTTCAAGCGTCCCGTTCGTCGTCGACTCGGCTCTCTCAAGCGTCCGTCGTCGTTCGACTCGGCTTCTCAAGCGTCACGCTGTTCCACCACTCCGCTCTCAAGCGTAACGTCGGTCCACACCTCCGCTCTATGAACCGTCTCCGTCAAATCCAACACTCCGCTCTCAACCGTTCACGTCGTCCGACAATCCGCTCTCAAGCGTCACGTCATCCGCGACTCCGCTTCTCAAAGCGTACCGTTCGTCCGCGATCGGCCTCTTCCGCGTCACGTCGTACGCCGGACTTGGTCTCAAGCGTTCACGTCTGTCCGAGACTCGGCTTTTCAAGGTCACGCGTCCACGACTAGGCTCTCAGCGTCACGTGTTCCACAGAGATCCGGTCAGGGAACGTGTCCTCCACGGAAACCGTTTCAGAGACTGTCTCCTCCGGGGATCTCCAGCATCCCGTCCGCGACTTGCTTCAAGCATGCACGTCGTAGTCACTCTGCTCTCAAGATCACGTCGTCGACTCTGCTCTCAAGCAACACTCGCGGCTCTGCTCTCCCGCGTCCGCATCGAACTGGCTCTACAAGCTCCCCGTCGTTGTCGACTCGGCTCTTCAAGCGTACCGTTCGCGTCGACCGCTTCTCCAAGCGTCCTCGTGTTCGACTCGGCTCTCAAGCGTTCACGCCGTCCACCCACTCCGCTCTCAAGGGTCACGTCGTCCAACCCCCCACTCCGCTCTCAACCGTTCACGTCGTCCAACCCTCCGCTCTAACCGTCACGCACAGTCGCCACTCCGCTCTCAAGCGTTCAAGTCATCGCCGACTTCCGCTCTCAAGCGTCACGTCGTCCGAGACTCCGCTCTCAGCGTTCCCGTAGTCGTGAATCGGCTCTCAAACGTCCCGTCGTTTCGGACGAATGGGCTATCAAGAGTCCCCTGCCACGACTCGGCTCTAAGCATCCCGTCGTCGTCGACTCGGCTCTTCAAGCGTCCCGTTACGTCGCTCGACTAGGCTCTCAAGAGTCACGCCGTATCCACCACTCCGCTTCCAAGCTCACGTCGTCACCAATCCGCTCCAAACCGTCACGTCGTCCAACACTCGCTCTCCCCCAAAACGTCACGTGTCCGCACTCCGCTCTCAAGCGTCACGTCCATCCCGCGGGGACTCACGCTCTCAAGCGTCACGTCGTCCCCGACTCGGCTCTCAGCGTCACGTCGTCAGCGACTTGGCTCTCAAGCGTAACGTCCGCGACGGGCTCTTCAAGGCGTCACGTCGTCCACGACTCGGCTCTCAAAGGTCACGTCGTCAACAGAGATCCGTACAGGGAACGTGTCCTCCACGGAAACCGTTTTCAGGAGACGTCTCTCCGGGGGATCTCCAGCATCCCGTCAGGACTCTGCTCTCAAGCATCACGTCGTCGGGAACTCTGCTCTCAAGCATCACGTCGGAGACACAGAGGAAGACAAAGAAAAAAGGGGAGGCCGAGGCGAGAAGACGGTAAAGGAAGAGAAGATGGACGAGAAACGAGCTGAACAGGAGGGTTTACCGGTAGAAGAGGACTATACCAAGAGTCAGTCCGTCGGCGACTCCGGATCTACAAGAGTCCCGTCGTCGTCGACAGGCTCTCAAGCGTAAAGAAGGTACAAAAAATAAGCTCTCAAAAGTCACGTCGTAAACACTCCGCTCTCAACCAGTCACGTCGTTACGCCACTTCAGTATCCAACGCCGTCACGTCATCAGCGCTCGCTCTCAAGCGTAACCGGACAGGAAGAGAATCAGCGATAAAGTCCCGGAGTCGTGAGAAGAGGGCTCTCAAACGTCCAGTTGTCGTCGATCGGCTCTCATTTTTTTTTATATTTTCTCTTATTTTGTTTGTTTTTTTTTTTTTCTTTGTGATCTCTCGTCGTCGTCGAGCGCTCGCCTCTCATAAGACGTCTGCCCCAGCGTCACGGACTCGGATCGCAAGCGTCCGTCGTACGTCGAATCGGCTATAAGCGTCCCGTTAATGCCCGGAACGAAGGTACAGACTAGGGACGTGGAGGCCGTCCCGCCGGCCCCTTTCCACGGAGCGATCCATCGGAAGCGCGCCTCAGTGTCAGGCTCCGACTGTCGAAATGAGACGCGGATGCGACGGGATCCACCTCGATAACCACAGAGTGACGGGCAGTCTCATCGCATCAGGCGTCAGACCATCAGGACACTACGCCGGGCTCTCAACCGTCACGTCGTCGCCACTCCGCTCTCAAGCGTCACGTCATCCGCACTCCGCTCTCCAAGCGTCAGTCGTCCGCGACTCGCTCTCAAGCGTTCCCGTCGTCGTCGACTAGGATCTCAAGCGTCCCGTCGTCGTCGACTCGGCTCTCAAGGGGCGTATCGTCGTCGTCGACTCGGCTCTCAAGCGTCCCGTAGTCCACGACTCGGCTCTCAAGGCGTTTCCGTCGTCGTCGACTCGGCTCCTCAAGCTCACGCCGGCCCACCACTCCGCTCTCAAGCGTCACGCGTCCCACCCACTCCGCTCTCAACCGTCACGTCGTCAACACTCCGCTCTCAACCGTTAACGTCGTCCGCCACTCAGCTCTCTCAAGCGTCACGTAATCCGCGACTCGCTCTCAAGCGTCACGTCGTCCGCGACTCGGCTCTCAAGCGTCACGTCGTCCGCGGACTTGGCTATCAAGCATCACGTCGTCCGCGACTCGGCTATCAAGCGTCACGTCGTCAAGACTCGGCTCTCAAGCGTAACGTCGTCCACAGAGATACGTCAAGGGAACGTGTCCTCCACGGAACAACCGTTTCAGAGACTGTTCTCCTCCGGGGATCTCCAGCATCCGTCCGCGGGACTCTGCTATCAAGCATCACGTCGTCGACTCTGGCTCTCAAGCATCCGTCGTCGGGACTCTGCCTCTCAAGCAACACGTCTCGGCTATGATCGTCCAGCGTCCCGTCATCGCCACTCGGCTCTCAAGCGTCCCGTCGTTGTCGACTCGGCTCTCAAGCGTCCGTCGCGTCGACTCGGGCTCTCAAAGCGTCCCCTTCCCGTGTCGTCGACTCGGGCTCTCAGCGTCACGGCAGTCCAACACTCCGATCTCCAAGCGTAACGTATCGTCCACCACTCCGCTTCAAACCGGTCACGTCGTTCCAACCAATCCGCTCTCAAACCGTCACGTCGTCCGCCACTCCGCTTCAGCGTTCACGTCATCCGCGACTCCGCTCTCAAGCTCACGCGTCACGCGGACTCCGCTCTCAAGCGTACCGTCGTCGTCGACTCGGCTCTCAGCGTCCCGTCCGTCGTCGACTCGGCTCTTCAAGCGTTCTCGTCGTCGTCTCGACTCGGCTCTCAAGCGTTCCCGTCGTCCACGACTCGGGCTCCAAAGCGTCCAGTCGTCGTCGATCGGCTCTCAAAGCGGTCTCCGTCGTCGTCGACTCGGCTCTAAGCGTCACGCCGTCCACCACTCCGCTCTGAAGCGGTAACGTCGTCCACCCACTCCGCTTCAACCGTCACGGTCGTCCAACACTACGCTCTCAAAACCGGTCCACGTCGTCCGCCACCCGCTTCTCAAGCGTCACGTCTTTCCGCGACTCCGCTCTCAAGCGTCACGTCGTCCGGACTCGGCTCTCAAGCGTCACGTGTCCGCGGAATCGGCTCGCAAGCGCACGTCGTCCGCGACTCGGCTCTCAAGCGTCCGTCGTCCGCGATGGCTATCAAGCGTCCCGTCGTCCCGACTCGGCTATCAAGCGTCTTCCCTCGTACGACGAATCGGCTATCAAGCGTCCGCGTCGCGACTCGGCTCTCAAGCGTCACGCCGTCCGCGACTCGGCTCTCAAGCGTCCACGCGTCCAACGGACTCGATCTCACAGCGTCACGCGTCAACGCTCGGCTCTCAAGCGTCACGCCGGTCCAACCATACGCCTCTTCAGCGTCACGCCCGTCACCCACTCCGCATCTAAACCGTCAAGTCGCCACGACTCGGCTCTCAAGCGTCACTCGTCCCCGACTCCGGCTCTGAAGAGTCACGATCGTCCACGACTCGGCTCTCAAGCGTCACGTCGTCCACGACTCGGCTTCAAGCGTACTTCGTCCACGACTCGGCTCTCAAGCGTCACGTCGTCCACGACTCGGACTTCTCAAAGCGTCACAACGTCCACGACTCGGCGCTCAAGGCCTCACGTCGTCCACGACGCGGCTCTCACGCGTCACGCCGTCCACGATCGGCTCTCAAGCGTCACGCAGTCCACAACTCGGCGCTCACGCATAAAGCCGTCCACGAATCGGCTCTCAAGAGTCACGTCGTCCAGACCCCACTCGGCAGGCCTCAGTCGTCCAGACTCGGCTCTCAAGCGTTCACGTCGTCCCACGACTCGGCTCATAAGGCGTTCCACGTCGTCACGACTCGGCTCTCAAGCGTCACGTCGTCCACGACCCCGTCGGCAGCCTCACGTTGTCACGGACACCGCTCGGCAAGCCTCACGTCGTCACGAACCCGCTCGGCAAGCCTCAATTCGTCACGACCCCGCTCGGCAAGCTCACGTTCAAAACTATAAGCACTCAAAAAGTCTGTGTCCAGGGCGTCTGCAGTTCCCAGTGGCTGCCCCCCAGGGCGTATGCAGTTTCCATGGATTGCCCCCAGGGCGTCTGCAGTCCAGTGGCTGACTCCAGGGGAGTCTGCGTTCCAAGTGGGCTGCCCAAGGGCGTCTGCAGTTCCGTGGGCGCCCCCAGAGCGTCTGCGGTTCCAGTGGATGCCCCAGGGGCAGTCTGGCGTGTTCCAGGAGGGCTGCCTCCAGGAGGTCTGCGGTTCCCAGAGGCTGACTCCCAGGATGTCTGCAGTTCCAGTGGCTGCCTCCAGAATGTCTGCAGTTCTGGTGGCTGCCCCAAGGCGTCGCACTCCCAGGGCCGCATCATAAAACGAGATCCGTCCAGGAACACGTTCCTCCACGAAACCGTTTCAGAGACTGTCTCCTCCGGGGACTCCAGGCATCCGTCCGCGACTCTGCTCTCAAAGCATCACGTCGTCGAATCTGCTCTCAAGCATTCACGTTTGTCGACTTGCTCTCAAAGCAACACGTCGTTGGCTCTGCCTCTCAAGCGTCCCGTCGTCGTCGATCGGCTCTCAAGCATCACGTTGTTGCTATGCTCTCAAGCAACACGTCATCGACTCGGCTCTCAAGGTCCCGTCGTCGTCGACTCGGCTCGCAAGCGTCCCGTCGTCGTCGACTCGGCTCTCAAAGCGTCCGTAGTCAAGACTCGGCTACTCCACCAGCGTCCCTCAACGCCCGTCCACCAACTCAGCTCTCCAGCGTTCACGTCGTCCACCAACTTCCGCTCTCCAACCGTCACGTCGTACACAACTCCCCCGCTATCAACCGTCATGTCTCCGCCACTACGCTCTCAAGCGTCACGTGTCCGCGACTCGCTCTAAGCGTCACGTCGTCCGGACTCCGCTATCAAGCGTCACGTCGTCGCAATCGGATCCTCAAGCGTCACGTCGTCCGCGACTCCGCTCTCAAGCGTCCGTCGGTCCGCGACTCGGCTCTCAGCGTCACCGCCGTCAGCGACTCGGCTCTCAAGCGTCACGCCGTCCGCGAATCGGCTCTCAAGCGTCACGCAAGTCCAGACTCCGCTCCTCAACCAGTCAAGTCGTCCACCACTCCGCTCTTCCAAAGGTGTCACGTCATCCGACGACTACGCTTCAAGCGTCACGTCGTCCGCGATTCGCTCTCAAGCGTCAGTCATACGCGACTCCATCTCAAGCGTCACGTCGTCCCCAGCGACTACGACTCTCAAGCGTCCGTCGTCAGCGGACCGGCTTCTCACGGCACGTCGTCCGCGACTCCGATCTCAAGCGTCACGTGTCGGCGACTCGGCTCTCAAGCGTCAAGCCGTCCGCGGGAACTCGGGCTCTCAAAGCGTCACGCCGTCCGCGACTTGGATCTCAAAGCGTCCACGCCGTTCCACGGCTCGGCTCTCAAGCGTCCGGCCGTCACGACGGGATCTCAAGACGTCACGTCGTCCAAACACTCCGCTCTCAACCGTCAAGTCGTCCACCACTCGCTTCAAGTGTCACGTCCCCGCGACTCGGCTCTCAAAGAGTTCACGGTCGTCCGCGACTCCGCTCTCAAGCGTCACGTCGTCGCGACTCGGCTCTCAAGCGTCACGTCGTCCGCGACTCCGCTCTCAAGCGTCACGTCGTCCGCGACTCGGCTCTAAAGCGCACGCGTCGCGGACGCGGCTCTCAGCGTCACGCTCCGGACTGGCTCTCAAAGGCGTTCACGCCGTCCGCGACTAGGCTATCAAGCGTCACGAGTCCACGACTGGCTCTCAAGCGTCCACGGTCGTTCAAACATCCGCTTCAACCATCACGTCGTCCACCACTACGCTCTCAAGTGTCACGTCGTCCACGGACCCGCTCTCAGCGTCCACGTCGTCCACGACTCGGATCTCAAGCCTCACGTGTCCACGACTCGGGCTCTCAAGCGTCCGCCGTCCACGGACTCGGCGCTCAAGGTCACGCCGTCCACGACTCGGCTCTAAGGCGTACCGGTCGTCCACGACTCGGCTTCTCAAGCGGTCACCGTCTTCACGACCCCGATCGGCAGCCTCACGTTCTCCACGACCCCGCTCGGCGCCTCACGTAGTTCCACGAACCCCAACACCCCCGCCTCGGCAGCAACCTAACACGTCGTCCACGGAACTCGGCCTCTCAGCGTCACGTCGTCCACGACTCTGGGCTCTCAAGCGTCCAGTCATCGACTCGGCTCTCAAGCGTCCCGTCATAGTCGAATCGGCTCTCAAGCGACCCGTCGTCGTCGACTCGGCTCCAGAAGTCCCGTCATCGTTCGACTCGGCTCTCAAGCGTCCCGTCGTCACGACTCGGCTCTTCAAGCGTCCCCGTCGGCCACGACTCGAGCTGTCTCAAGCGTTCCCGTCGTCCACGACTCGGCTCTCAAGCGTCCCGCCGGCCACGGCGACCCCATGAGGTGAATGTGCGCCCGGGGGGTCCAGTGTGGAGTCCTAGTCCGGGACTCGGAGTCCGTGGGGGCTCTGTCACGCCCAGCTCCAGCGCGCACCGTCAAATGCTTGAACCTATCGGGAAGCCCCGCGTTCGGATTACTGATCACCTACAGCTGCGAGGCTGATCACCTAAGCGGGCACGCTCAGAGCTGTGGCGCGGATTATGGATGTTCCCACGCCAGCCGCGTCCCTACGCGTCTCGCTTTATGCCGTTTCCCCAGATCGTCATCCTGACTATCGCGTCCCTACGCGCCCCTACCGTGCTCATCCTCCCTCGTCCGTGTTCGATTGTGCCGCGTCGTTCAAGGTATAGTTCCCCTTAGTTCAGTCTGTGTTTACTTTCGTTCCTACCCGTTTTGGGTTGTGTGTATTACCTACCTGTTTTCAGTTCGTGTTCACACCCATTTTTGGCTTCGGTCTTGTTTACCCGCATTCCGGCTCTGCCTATTTTCTGTTGTTTATCTCTTTAATAAAGCCCCTTCTTTTTGAACCTGCGTTCGTCTCCTCATTTCTATCGCCTCACGGCGTTACACATGCACTGTCACCCAGAACTCCCTTTATTGAAATTGTGTTTGTTACCTGCATCTGTCCTAAATATAAATGCACTCAAAAAGTCTGTTTTTAATCTCTTCTCTAATCTCTATAATCTCTTCAGTATAAACACAGTTATCATGGAAATAACAAATTAAACTAAAGCTATGATTACTTAACATTAGATCACTTTCAAGCAAAATAGTGATTATAAATGAATTTATCACTGATAAATGCTTACATGCACTCTATCTTACTGAAACTTGAAATTAGACTGGATAAATAATTAGCATTAAAAGAAGCCTCCTCTCCCGAATAAAGTCATGTTCCAAGGCCTCATCCTAATGGTTGTGGGGTAGGCATAGCCACAATTGACATAAATCAAGGTGTTACTGCTAAATCCCATTACAAGGCTATTTCGTTTGAAATACTGTGACTGATCCATCGTTATGTGAGTCAAATCCATACTCTTATCAGCTTATCACTATTTACCCCCCTCCGGGTATTTCAGTAATTTATTAGCTTTCTTTCCTGCTTAGTACTTTCAACAGGTAAGGTTTTAATTGTAGGCGATTTTAATATTCACTTTGAAAATGAGCAGGATCCAGTTAAAATTGCTTTTGAGTCCATTTTAGAATCCATGGATATCACTCAGAATGTGATGGGACTGACGCATTGCTGTAGTCATGCTTTAGATCTAATATTAACATTTGGTATAGCTATAGATAACCTTGATGTTTTTCCGAAAAGTGATTTGATTTCTGATTAATATCAATATAATGTTTTTGAGCCATCTGTAACAAATAAAATCTGCCTACACTGCACTATTACATCTACTACTCCAGTTGTGTTTATTAATAACCTACCAGACTTAACATTTAATACACCTATGGAGGGCGATCATCTTGAGAGTGTAACCAACCAATTTGAATGTGTGTTTTACTCAACCCTGGATATAGTTGCTCCTGCTAGGGTCAAACACAGTAGGGGAAAAAGGCTAGCACGATGGTATAATGACCACATCCATACTTTAAAGCAAACAGCTTGGACTCTAGACTGTAAGTGGTGACACCGTAAATGTTAGGTAATTAAAATTGATAGGAGGGATAGCATGAAAGCATATGAGGATGCCCTTACTGAAGCAGCATACAGGGTGGCATGGTGGATCAGTTGGTTGAACCACTGCCTCACAGCAAGAAGGTCCTGGGTTCAATCCCAGGGTGGAGTGGCCTGGGTCCTGTCTGTGTGGAGTCTGTATGTCCTGTATGTCCTTGTATGTCCTCTACATGTCTGGATACTCTGGTTCCCTCCCACAGTCCAAAGCCATGCACCCTAGATTAATTGATTACGCTAAATTGGCATTGACCGGAGTATGTATATGTATGACTTGTCTTGAGGTAACCTTGTGTATACTTGTGGCCACTGATAAATAATAATAATAATAATAATAATAATACATTACATTTGTATAGCGTCTTTCACAACACCCAAGGTCGCTTCACATTGACAGTGCAATTATAAAGATGCAGTAGAAGATGAATGAAAGTGCTGAGAGAACAGATAGGTTTTCAGATGCATTTTAAACTGACAGAGAGAGGTAGTAGAGCATAGATTAAGAGGGAGTGAGTTCCAGAGCATGGGAGCAGACACATTAAAAGCTCTGAGTGCCAATGTGGAGGGGATCCCTGGCAGCCCCCCTCTGGAATGTGGAACCTCTGGCAGGCCTCTGGAGATGTGACAGCCCTCTGGCAGGCCTCTGGAGACGTGATGGCCCTCCGGGAGGCCTCTGGAGGTGTGACGGCCCTCTGGGAGGCCTCTGGAGGCGTGACGGCCCTCTGGGAGGCCTCTGGAGGCGTGATGGCCCTCTGGGAAGCCTCTGGAGGCGTGATGGCCCTCTGGGAGGCCGCAGGGAACTTGATGGCCCTCAGGAAGGCCTCTAGAGACTTGACGTCCTCCTGAGAGGCCTCTCTTGACGTGATGCTCTCCTGGAAAGCCTCACTTGGCTTGACGGCCCCTCAGAAGCGGGGCTACACTGTGCAAAACACTTGGAAGCGGGGCTGGCCGGCGAGGATAAGGCAGCTAGCGGCACATCAACCAAGCTAAGCGTCACGGGTGGCTTGGGAACGGGGCTAAGTGACAAGGAAGAGGCGGCAAGCGGCTCATAACCCAGGGTCAGCTGTGCAAATAAGGCAGCTAGCAGCTTATCCGCTGAGCCAAGCTGTATGAATGGCTCGGACAATGAGGAACATGGCAGTATGTGCTCAGACCCAGGACAGAGGGACCCTAAAGGCCCTGACATGGAACTGAAAGGCTCTGAAGGCCCAAACTCAGGACTGAAGGGCTCGGAAGGCCCAATCTCGGGACTGAAGGGCTCGAAAGGCCCAAACTCGGGACTGAAGAGCTCAGAAGGCCCTGACACAGGACTCAGGGGCTCTGAAGGCCCTGACATGGGACTGAGGGGCTCTGAAGGCCCTGACACGGGACTGAGGGGCTCTGAAGGCCCTGACACGGGACTGATCAGCGAGGGCAAGGTGGCTAGCGGCTCATCAACCGAGCCGAACTGCACGAATGACTCGGAAACGGGGCTAACACATGAGGATAAGGCGACTAGCGGCTCATCAACCGAGCTGAGTGGCACGAATGACTCGGAAGCGGGGCTAAGCGACGTGGATACCATGTTTTTGGGCACAGTAGAGCTAGGCCCGGGACTTAAGGGTTCTAATGACTCAAACATGGTGCTACGAGGCATGGCAAGCTCAACAGCGAGGCTAAGTGGCCCAGAAGGCCCTAAACTGGAACTAGATGGCCTTAATGGCCAGACATGGGGTAACCAGACGCTAGCAGCTTGGGTATGGTGCTACGAGGCATGGACGGTTCACCTATGGGGCTACCAGGTGAGGTGGGCACCGACACGGGGCTAGCATTCTCAAAACGTGGACTAACGTGCTCAGTGGTAAGACTATGTGGCACCGTTAACCCAGAGACGGGGCTAGCAAGCGCACAAACGGGGACTGTACGACGCCAGCGGCTCATTGACAGGACTGAAGCACGCATTGGACTCAGAAATGGGGCTAGTGGACTCAATAACCAGGCCGAGAGGCACGGGAGACCTGGAAAAGGGGCTGGTGGGCTCGGGGCCTGAGTTGTGCAGGGCTAACTGCTCACCCACCACACCAGAGGGTCTAAAGCACTCAGACACTGAGCTATAAGGCACTAGTAGCTTGTTAGCAGGGCTTACAGGCTCGAAATTGGGGTTACAGGGTGCTATAGGCTCAGGTACGGTGCTACATGGTGCTAACAGCTTTTTCTTGGAGCTAACAGGCATGGCATGCACCGATACGAGGCTAGCGTGTTCAACAACACAGTTAACCAGATCAGAAGCAAGGTAACAGGATTCTAGAAACTCATTAGTAGAGCTAAACGGCACGAATACCTGCAGAGATCCAGACGGAAAACTACACCTACAGACAGAAATGGAGGTGGTTTGCAGGGCTTCCTGGGAGGGTGGTGTGGGGCTTGGAGCATATTCCAGGATGGAGCTGATGGCCTCCTCTCTGCGTGAAGCGGTGCGCAGGAGTTTCCTGGTGAGCGCAGCAGCGCACAGAGCGTTCTCAGCGAGGGTGGCCATCCTGGAGATGTCATCAACGGGAAAAGGCGAGCTCTGGAGGGTCCCTGGAGTGAGAAAAGGTCCTCTGGACAGTCTCCTGGGAAGACACGCCCTGTGGTGGATTGGTCTTGGTACCAGCTTGAGTTCCCCGGCGACCCTTGAACTATCAGCCGCGGGGAAGTCTGGGACCTGCCGTCTGCAGGTGTGAGTCGCAGGTCCCAGTAGGGCAAAAATAAATCATTTCTATTTTAAACTTTCAAAATAAGTATAAGGGAAAAAACTAAACACCACAATGACAAAACAGACTATGACTCAGAGTAATAACTTGAACAGAAACCTGGCATGGGAGTCGAAAAGGGTAATCTAAGCAATACACTGAACTGAGAGAAACACAGCAAACATGAAACAGGTGTGGTAGCCGAAAGCAAACCAAAGAAAAAGGACGTTAGCCGCGGCTAGTCTAACGGTGTGGCTCGAGTCCAAAAAAACAATACAGTCCAGAACACCGCAACAAAAACACAGTCCCCAACGGTTATCCACAACAGAAAAACACGAACAAACGTAATTCCCACTGGCTGGCGTGACGTGGCGTGGCGTGGCGTGGCATAGCATTAGCGTAGCTTAGCATACATTCCAATAGCATAGCATTGCACATGAACGAAGCTAGATATAGACCGTTACATTCATCTGTACAATGAATAATGCTCCCGCAACGCGACCGGGGAAACAAGGAGCTTAAAGCCGCGTGCGGAAGCAATTAACGAAAAAAATCCAATGAAAAATGTCTGCGACAACACAAAACAGCCCGTGTACATCAGGCCGCCGCCATCATTGAAACCGTGGCGAATTGTGGGGATTGTAGTTCACGCCCACAATTCGCCGAAAAAAAAAAGGAAAAACCGGGGCAGAACACGCGCCCTGACACTTATAGAATAACACCCATTCATCTAGAGAACAAAGAGAATTGATATTTGAAAAGTTAAATGAGTCAAGAAGTGCAGTAAAGGAAGCCGGACTGCCAGCAGAAACATTACGATAAGAGAATAGGACCTTAGACCGGGGCTTAGGAACAGGAAGAGAGACACAGCATGAAATGAATAAATGGCCAGATAGTGCAGTACAATGACCCGAGACATTATTGACATCTCCTGTGGTGGAGCATACTACATCAAGAATGTGACCATGCTTATGAGTTGGAAAGTCAACGTGTTGAGATAAATCAAAACAGTTTAGGAGTGACAAAAAGTCTAACATCGTGGAAGCTCCAGAATTGAGATGGATGTTGAGATCCCCGAGCATAATCAGGGAGGAGGAAGAGGAACTAGTGCATGCGAGTACCTCTCCAAGTTCTGACAGAAAGTCAGAGATATAGCACTTGGGAGGATGATAAATTAGTAGTATGGAGACTGGACATGGGCCAACAACCTTCACAGTCAGAAGCTCAAAGGAAAAGACCTCATGAACACTGCATAGTGACTTGTTATTGGCAGAGTTAAATAGAACAGCTAGACCCCCACCCCGACCCGAACATCGAGATGATCAATGAGGTCCTGGAGAAATGAAGCTTTATCGGTGAGTGGTCGACAGTTGAACAGCCTGATGTTGAGGGGACAGCATGAGGAAGATGGGAGAGTGTACGATGAAGTGCTGGTCCGAGGCACCACCTGCAGAACGCTCAAGTCCACTCCACGAGGTGTTCTATATGGGTGTCTTCTGGATCCCAGAGCTGTGATCCAAACCTCAGGAGATCTAGCCCTGGGGGCAGAAAGAGGGAGATGATGCCTTCGACCACGATGGATATCATGGGGTCTTCTTGCAATCCCAGTAGAGCAACACAGGCGGTAGATTGATGGATCCAGACGATGTGTGGAACACAGACAGCAGAGATCATCAGAGGAGTAAACAAGTTGAGGATTGGAATGGTGGTCGGCTGCACCAGTGGTTGCTACCACAGCAGTATGTAGTTTTAAAAAAAAGTAAACAAAAAACAGTAGCGATGTGAGATGCATCCTGACTGCAAGCCACCAATAGAGGGGTCATGAAGCGCCCAGCAAAAAGTAGATAGTAATAGTTAGTGAAGTGTAGCAAAGCAGTCACAATACGAAGCAACATACAACCAAGCACCAGCCAGACAATCAGACAGCAACTTCAGTAGCCGAAGAAAACTGACAACAAACACCGAAATGAGCAAAAGAAATTTACTCACCTCCCAGTCACTCGGGCCAGATAGTATGAAGAGGGCTCTTAGAGAAACGTAAAGCGATAAAACCTGCAAGCCAAGCTGGCTAGAGCTCTATTAGCAGCACTATCGGGAGTGCAGCAGCAAACAAATACAGTGCAGTCAATGTCACAAATAGCGATAAATCCCATTTAAGGTCACAGCTGGTGAAAACAGGAAAAGAAAAGAGCAGGAAAAAATGAAAAAAAGTAACACTGAGCACACTGAGCACGGTTGCCTGAACCAGGCCAGAACATGAATGGGGAGGGGGCACAAATGCGCTCTGACCCGCACTCACACTAGGCTCACACAGAAATGCGCTCCGGCGCACGTTCGTCATGCTTTCGTCATCACCATGCTCACTCGCACAGCACACTTCATGGTTGTACATATGATCGGGTAATCACATACCTTTATGCCGTTCTTTGCTTTCGTTTTGTGCGCGCTGCGCAACTGCCTCCGTAAGCACGAGATGCCGAAAAGAAGTGCGTCACATCATCAGTACATTTATTATAAGGCTTATTAGGGCTGTGTCTCAGCGTGCAAAGAGAAACAAAAAGTCACATAGTAAGTACAAGCATAAAGTCCGATTTACAGCACGAGAAGCCGGAACACAGTGAGCTGCATTATCGATACACATATTATAAGGCTTATTAGGGTTGTGTGTTAGCGCAAACAAAGTGAAACAAAAAAGTCCCATATTAAATACAAGCAGGAAGTCCGCTGTGTAGAACGATAAGCCGAAATACAGCGCATCGCATAATAAATGTACCTTATTATAAGGCATATTAGGGCTGTGTGTCAGCGCCAACAAATAGAAATAAAAAAGGCATGTATAAGTATAAGCATACAGTCCGCTGTGCAGTGCAAGAAGCCGGAACACAGTGTGCTGCATTATCAATGCACTTATTAGACGTATTAGTGCTGTGTGTCAGCGCGAACAAAGAGAAATAATAAAGCCATGTATAAGTATAAGCATAAAGTCCGCTGTGCAGTGCGAGAAGCCGGAACACAGTGTGCTGCATTATCAATGCACCTTATTATAAGGCTTATTAGGGATGTGTGTTAGCGCAAACAAAGATAAAGGAAAAAAATCACATACAGTTAGTACAAGCATGAAGTTTGCTGTACAGCACGATAATCCAAAATACAGCGTGTCGCATAATAAATGCACCTTATTATAAGGCGTATTAGGGCTGTGAGTCAGCGCGCACAAAGTGAAATACAATGACATGTGTAAGTATAAGCATAGAGTCCGCAGTGCAGCATAGTGCGATTCGCACTCACACTACAAACGTACCGTGCTGGAGTCCAGCGAAGCGTGCTCTGGCCCACCTATTTCAAGCGCGCCGGAGCACTCACACTAGCCAAACGAACCGCGCTCGTGTACCAAATGCGCCCAGGCGCGGTTCGAATTGCCTAGTGTGAGTACACAAGAGAAGGTTCAGTGGGAAGAGGGAATGTTTACAAACACACTCGATGTACTCCCAACCTTGCTAATAGCAAGGTTAAACCAACCAAACTAAAGCTGCATATTTTTCCTCACTCATAGTAAAAAAAAAAAGAATAGTCCTGACTTGTCTTGAGGTAACCTTGTGTATACTTGTAACCTTGTGTGTGTTGCTAAAATGGCCACTGATGCTGATAGTGAGTTTAAACCAACCAAACTAAAGCTGCCTATTTCTCCTTACTCATAGAGAAAATGAAAAACATAACAATAGTCCTAGATTTTTCTTTTTGTTTTTTAAATTTATTAATTTTTTTAAATATTCTTTTTATGAGGAATTTAGTCAGGACATTAAAACATTTAAACAGACACTAGTCAAACAATGATGAACAAAAAATGAATGATATAGCCCCATAACCCCAAATATGACATAGCAAACAGACATGCTCACAGATACACAGACACACACACACACACACACACACACACACACCAAAATAAATAAATAAATTACTTAATTAATTAAAAAGAATAAATAAATTAACAATAAACACAATCATACAAAAAAGGAAATTAACAATAGAAATAAATAAATAAAAATTTAAAGGGGAGGGGGTAATCAGTCAGCCAGCATTTCTTGAAGTGAATGAGAATATGAAAGAAAAGCATTCTATTTAAAATTAAATGCTGCACTGTTTTTTAAAGTAAAAACAATCTTATCTGATTTAATAAAGTGTCACGCTCGCTGGCCACCACGCCAGCGTCACCTGCGCACGTCACATCACACGCACCTGTTCCTCATTTCATCATCACACCCACACTCTATTTAAACCGCACTCACCTCACCGTCACCGCGGATTATTGATGTCGGTTGCGTCCCTACGCGCCGTTCCCCGTCTCGCTTCCCAAACGCACGCCGTTCGGTCTCGTCCATGCTCGTCCGCGTCCCTCACATCCCCAGGTTTGGCAGTTAGGTTCACTTCCTCGTTTTGTGTTTTGTTTCATACCCGTTTTCGGCTTCGGCCCCGCTTTCGTTATCCACCCGTTTTCAGTCCTCGCCTGTTCCTTTCGCTGTGTCTGCCTTAGTTTGTTTGTTTATTAATAAATCACCCCTTTAATTTTGAACCTGCGTTCGTCTCCTGCTTCCCATTCGGCTCACGCCGTTACAGAATAATCCGCCTTACAACATGGAGACGGCAGGTTCTTT
>JAJAGP010005501.1:0-32649 GCA_025084515.1 Ancistrus triradiatus
TCTAGATTTCCTAGTGCATGAGTCTGAGATGAGTTTAGATTCCCTAGAGTATGAGTCAAGTTTTGAGTCTCTAGTATGCGAGTTGACTCTCAAACTGCTAGCATTTCAGTCAAGTCTCGAATCTCTAGTCTCGAGTCTGAGTTGAGTCTAGAGTTTTTAGTGTCTGAGTCTGATTTGACCCTTGAGTCTGTAATGTGAATCTAAGTCGAGTCTTGAGTCTCTGATGAGTTCGAGTTGAGTCTAGAATAGCTTGCATTTCAGTCCAAGACAAATCTCGAATGTCTAGTGTATGAGTCTGAGTTGAGTCTCTAGTGACTAGTGTGTGAATCAAAGTTGAGTCTCGAGTTTCTAGTGTCTGAATCAACTTCATTTAATTTACTAATAAACCTCCATTCCTGCATTACAGGCTTTCAACACATTCCACTAAAAGTTTTGGCAAGGGCTCCAGACTGGTTTTGGAAATGGGATGACTGTAAGTGTTTTCAAAGTGGTTTGAGTATTCCTGTAACTGCTGATATTGTGGGATCTTCACACACAACAGTCTCTAGTTATTCAGAACAGTGTGATATGTTTAACCTTGAGGAGGATGGGTTACAACAGCAGAAGATCACATCAGGTTCCACTTCTGCCAACCAAGAATATAAAGCTGAGGATTGCTTTCTTGGCATGTTGTAGGCACATTGATACCAATCATGGCTTGAATGCCACAGGCTGTTTGAGTATTGTTGCTGACCGTGTGCAGCCCGTCACAGCCCCAGTCTTCCGATTGTTACTTCCAGCACGATAACGCATCAGGTCCCAAAGCTAAAGACCTCAGACTGGTTTCTTGAAGATGACAACGAGTTCAGCATTCTTCAGTAGAAGATCTTTGGGATGTCGTAACAATCACACATCTCACTTCATCGTGACGTTGTTCGTATGAAACTCAGTGAAACTATAATACTATAAAAACACAAAATAATATATACATGTTGACCTTTGTTAATTTTCTTTTGTCTTTTGTTTTGGTTTTTAAACGTGATTGAATCCAAGTCAAGTCCCTAGCAAGAATCTGAATCGAAACTCAAGACTGTAACATGAATCCAAATTGAGTCTTTAGTCTCTATCCTGTTAGTCTGATTCTGATTCTCTGATGTATGATTCAGACTCGAGTTTCAAATTTGTGATATATGAGTCAGAGTCAAGTCTGGAATCCCTAGTGTGTGAATCCAACTCAAATCTCGAGTCTCTAGTGTACTAATGTTTGTGAGTTGAGTCTCTAGAATGCAGATCCAAGCCGATTCTCTGCTGTGAGAGTCCAATTCTAGTCTCTAGTGGGAGTTTGAGATGAGTCTCTAAAGGAAGAGTCCGAGTCGAGTCTTGAATCTCTGTTGTGTGAGTCAACGCCGAGTCTCTGGTGGATGAGTCCGAGTCGAGTCTCTTGCGTGTGAATCCGAATTGAGTCTCGAGTGTGTGCATTTACATTTACATTTACATTTACAGCACTTAGCAGACGCCCTTATCCAGAGCGACTTACAAAAGTGCTTTGTAATCCTAGGAGATAGAACCTCATATTAGTATAAGTAAACAATAGCTCAAGTACACAATCCAACTACAACCTGCTCGTATCTGGTGTAGAGAATTTTGTTTTTGTTTTTTTTAAATGGAGGATATGCAGTTTTATTCACTTAAGTGCTGGGTGAAGAGGTGAGTCTTTAGTCACCTCTTGAAGACAGCAAGAGACTCAGCCATACGGACGTCCAGTGGAAGTTCATTCCACCACCTGGGTGCCAGGACGGAGAAGAGTCTTGAAGCTTGTCTTCCTTTAATCTTACGTGGAGGCTCCAGTTGGGCCAAGCTCGTATCTCGGAGGGTGCGAGGTACATTCTTGGCTTTGTAGGTGAGCGTCAAGGTTTTGTATCTGATGAGGGCAGCTACAGGGAGCCAATGAAGTGAGCGCAGCAGTGGGGTGACATGAGAAAACTGCAAGAAGAGCATTGCAGTAATCTAGTTTTGTTATAACAAAAGACTGGACAAGCACTTGGGTGGCTTCTCTGGAAAGGAAGGGTTGGATTCTCCTGATATTGTAGAGAAGGTACCTGCATGACATGGTCAGTTTGGAAATATGAGCAGAGAAGCTCAGTTGGTTATCAAAGATCACTCCAAGGCTTCTTGCGTTCTCAGAAGGTGTGATGGAGGAGTTCATCTGGGAGATGGCAAGATCTTGATAAGGGGACCCCTCTGCAGGAATGAAAAGCAGTTCTGACTCGAGTCGATTCTCTGGTGTGTGAGTCCGAGTTGAGACTCTAGCATGTCAGTCTGAGTCGACTCTCTGGCATGTGAGTCCAAGTCGAGTCTCTGGTGTGAGAGTACGAGTCGAGTCACTGGTGTGTGAGTCCGAGTTCAGTCTCAAATTCTCTGTTGTGTGAGTCCGAGTCAAGTCTCTAGTGGGTGAGTCCAAGTCGATCCTCGATTCTCTGTTGTGTGAGTCCTTGTTGAGTCTCTAGTGTGTGAATCCGAATTGATTCTTGATTCTCTGTTGTGTGAGTACAATCCGAGTCTCTGGTGTGTGAGTCCGAGTCTAGTCTCTGGTGTGTGAGTCTGAGTCAAGTTTCTAGCATGTGACTCTGAGTCGAGTCTCGATTCTTTGTTGTGTGAGTCCAAGCCAAGTCTGTGGTTTATGAGTCTGAGTCGAGTCTCTAGCGTTTTGAATCCGAGTTGAGTTTTGAGCGTGTGTAGTCAAGTCTCTGGTGTGAGAGTCTGAGTCGAGTCGAGTCTCTGGTGTGAGTTTGAATTGAGTCTCCGGTGTGTGAGTTCGAATTGAGTCTCTGGTGTGTGAGTCTGAGTCAAGTCTCTGGTGTGTGAGTCTGAGTCGAGTGTCTGATGTGTGAGTTCGAGTCAAGTCTCTGGTGTGTGAATTTGAGTCGAGTCCCTCTTGGTGTGAGTTTCTAGTCCGAGTTCTCTGGTGTGTGAAGTTCTGAGTCGAGGTCTCTTGGGTGTGTAGTCCTGAGTCGAGTGGGGTCTGCGGTGGTGAAGTTTTGAGTTTTGGGGGGTTTTTTTTTGAGTCTCCTGGTGTGTGAGTCCTTGAAGTCAGTCCTCTGGTGTGTTGAGTTTGATCGAGTCCACTCTGTGTGTGATTTCTGAGTCCCGAGTCTCTGGGGTGGAATTTTGGAAGTCGAGTCCTCTGGTGTGGAGTCTGAGTCGAGTCCCCTCTGGTTGTTGTGGAGTCTGGAGTCGAGTCTTCTGGTGTGGTTGAGTCTGAGTCGAGTGGTCTGATGTGTGAGTCCTGAAGTTGAGTCCCTCTGGTGGTGTGAGTCTGAGTCGAGGGTCCTCTGGGTGTGATTTGAGTCGCGTCTCTGGGTGTGTGAGTTTGAGTTTGAGTCTCTGGTTGTGTGAGTCCTGAGTTCGAGTCCTGGTTGTTGATGTCTGAGCGAGTCCTGGTGTGTGAGTCTGAGTTGAGAGTCTCTGGTGGTGTGAGTCTGAAGGTTCGGTCTCTGGGGTTGAGTCTGAGTCGAGTCCTTTCTGGGGTGTGATCTGAGTCGAGTCCTCTGGTGTGTGAAGTTTTGAGTCGAGTCTCCTGGTGTGTGAGTTTGAGTCGAGTCGCTGGTGTGTTGAGTTTTGAGTTGAGTCTCCTGGTGTGGGGGTTGAGTTTTTTTGAGAGGCCGAGTTCCTCCTGGGGTGGTGGTTGAGTTGAGTTGAGGTCTCTGGTGGTGTGAGTTTTTTGAGTTCGAGTCCTCTCCTGTTTCTGTGTGAGTCTGAGTCCCCCAGGTCCCCTTCTGGTGTGTGAGGTTTTGAGTCGGGTCTCTGGTGTGTTGAGTTTTGAGTCGAGTCTCTGGGTGTGGTGAGTTTTGAGTCGGGTTCCCCTTCTGGTGTGTGAGTTTGAAGTCGAGGTGTCCTTGAATGGTGGGTGGAGTTTTCGAGTCAAGTCCCCCTCTGGGGTGTGTGAGTTTTTTGAAGGTTTGAGTCCTCTGTGGGTTCCCTGAAATTTTGAGTTCGAAGTTCTCTGGGGTGGAGGGTTTTTGAGGTGAGTCTCCAATATTTGGTTTGAAGTCTGAGGTTCGAGTCTCGTGAATGTGTGAGTCCGAGTCAAGGTTCTGATTGTGTGAGTTTTTTTTTGAAGTTGAGTCCTCTTGGTGTGAGTTTGAGTTGAGTTCTCTGGTGAGGGGTTTGAGTTTGAGTCCAATTGGTTGTGAGTTCTGAGGTGTCCCGAGTCCTCGGTGTGTGAGTCCGAGTCAAGGTCCTCTGATGGGTGAATTTTGAAAGTCAAAAAAGAACCGAGTCTCTGGTTGGATGGGTTTTGAGTTTTTGGAGTCCAATGTTTTTGTTAGTCCTTGGTCGAGTCCTTCTGGTGTGTGAGTCCGAGTCAAGTCTCTGGTGTGTGAATTTGAGTCGAGTTCCTCTGTTGTGTGAGTCCCCCTGAGATCGAGTCCTTGGTCCTGGTGGTGTGAGTCTGAGTCCCGAGTTCCCCTCTGGTGTGTTGATTTTGAGTCGAGTCTCCTGGTGTGTTGAGTAGTCTGAGTCGAGGGGGTTTTGGTTCGCTGGGTGTATGAGTTTTGAGTCGAGTCCTCCCTTGGTGTGTGAGTCTGAGTCGAGTCTCCTTGGGTGTGTGGAAGTCTGTTGAGTCCTGAAGTCGAAGTCTCTGGTGGAGGAGGGGTGTTTTGAGTTTGAGTCCAAATGTTTTGTGAGTCCTATTCGAGTCCCTCCTCTGATGGTGTGAAATTGTTTTTGAGCCGAGTCTCTGGTGAGGGGTTTGAGTTGAGTCCAATGTTTGTGAGTTTCTGAAGTCGAGTCTCTGGTGGTGGTGAAGTCCCGAGTCAAGTTCTCTGGTGTGTGAATTTGATTCCAAAGTCCGCTGGTGTGTTGAGGTCCCTGAGTTCCGAGGTTCCTCTGGTGTGTGAGTCCTGAAAGTCGAGTTCTCCTGGTGTGTGAGGTTTGAAGTCGAGTCTCCTGGTGTGGTGAGTCTGAGTCGAGTTTTCTCTTGGGGTGGGGTGAAATTTTTTTGAGGTCCGAGGTCCCCTCCTGGTGTGTAGTCTGAGTTCAAGAAGTCCTCTGGGTGTGTGAATTTTGAGTCGAGTCTCTGGTGAGGGTTTGAGTTGAGTCCAATGTTTGTGAGTCTGAGTCGAGTCTCTGATGTGTGAGTCCGAGTCAAGTGTCTGATGTGTGAGTTTGAGTCGAGTCTCTGGTGAGGGTTTGAGTTGAGTCCAATGTTTGTGAGTCTGAGTTGAGTCTCTGGTGTGTGAGTCCGTGTCAATTCTCGATTCTCTGGTTTGTGAGTCCAAGTCGAGTCTTAATGAAAGCTGTAATCATGTTTTTCCTGCGTCGGCCGTGATATGACACTGTCGTTCGGGATCGCAGGAACATTTTTTTATATTTCACAGTCTGGGACTTTAGGGTGCGTTCTTTTCCTGTCGACATCAGTTACACTGGTACCTTTAAACCCGTTTCAAAGCCGAACGTCAGATGCGATGAGCAACCCATCAATGACACCGGCGTAAACAAGAAACTTCGGATTTTAAAGTGATAAACTTCTGCCGGGGCTCACGCGGGACACGCCGACCCTCTGAGGACAGGGTACGAGATCACAGTGAAAAAAGCCTCTTCCCTTTGATAAGTCAGAGGGGATCGGTATAAATAGCCGCTGTTTATTCGTGTCGTGGTGCTGTTTTTAAGAGCTGATGTAAATTTAATTAGTGGAAATGTCAACATCAAGGAGGTCTGGGACTCAACATTCGTTCTTTGGTTTCTTCGTCCCTCATTTACTCTCTCCAAAAATATCTGTCTGTCTTACATCTGCTTCTGCTGGTGAGCAGGATGAGAAGGTCAGCCCAAAACTTCTAAACGCCTCCTCCTAGTGGATATCCGGACATTCGCAGGATGTCTATTCTCCATCCAGTAGAACAACCCACATGTGGCCAAATGTATTTGGACACAAACCCACATGTATCCAAAAGTATTAAGACACAAACCCACATGTGGCCAAAAGTATTAAGACATAAACACACGTGTCCAAAAGTATAAAGGCACAAACTCACATGTGGCCAAAAGTATTGGGACACACCTACATGTGGTCCAAGGTATTGGGACACAAATTTGCACATGGCCAATAATATTAAGACACAGTCCCACATGTGGTCAAAAGTATTGGGACACAAGTCTGCACATGGCCAAATGTATTAAGACACAAACCCACATGTGGCCAAAAGTACTGAGACATAAACCCACATGTGGCCAAAAGTACTGAGACATAAACCCACATGTGGCCAAAAGTATTAAGACACAAACCCACATGCAGCCAAACGTATTAAAACATAAACCCACATGTCGCCAAAAGTATAGGGACACCAACACACGTGGCCAAAAGAATTGGGACACAAACCCTCATGTGGCCAAAAGTATTGGGACACAGTCCCACATGTCATCAAAAGTATTGGGACACAAACCTACATGTTGCCAAAAGTATTAAGACATAAACACACGTGTTCAAAAGTATTAAGACACAAACTCACATGTGGCCAAAAGTATTGGGACACACCTACATGTGGTCCAAGGTATTGGGACACAAATCTGCACATGGCCAAAAGTATTAAGACACAGTCCCACATGTGGTCAAAAGTATTGGGACACAAGTCTGCACATGGCCAAATGTATTAAGACACAAACCCACATGTGGCCAAAAGTACTGAGACATAAACCCACATGTGGCCAAAAGTACTGAGACATAAACCCACATGTGGCCAAAAGTATTAAGACACAAACCCACATGCAGCCAAAAGTATTAAAACACAAACCCACATGTTGTAAAAAGTATAGGGACACCAACACACGTTGCCAAAAGAATTGGGACACAAACCCTCATGTGGCCAAAAGTGTTGAGACACAAATTCACACATGACCAAAAGTATTAAGACACAAACCCACATGGGGCCAAATTGTATAGGGACACAGTCCCACATGTGGCCAAAAGTATTGGGACACAGTCCCACATGTCATCAAAAGTATTGGGACACAAACCTACATGTCGCCAAAAGTATTAAGACATAAACACACCTGTCCAAAAGTATTAAGACACGAACTCACATGTGGCCAAAATAGAAACATTGCGTTTACTTTTCATCTTTTTGATTTCAGGCTGTTAGAGAAAATCATGACTATTTCAAACGGTTTCTATGAACACTGGAAGGTCGGGACTATTTGGCCTTGAGACGACAGAGCAGTGAAATGACACAAAGCCAAAAGTATGGCTCCATACATCGGTTGGAATGTGAAACCACAACAGTACAGAGCTCTGGGAATGCAGCTACGCCTCGGGTCATTGCTGGGATGAAGGAAACGATTCCACTGCTCAAAAACCCAGCTGCAAACAAAACGAACTGCGAAGACAAAGCAACATCTGCACGTGTGTACGACCTCGCTCGGTGGCACCTCCGCCCCCTCCTGCTTTGACAAAAAAGAAAATCAATTCCTGGAGGGCATCAGAAGTCTGGCGCGTTCGCCATGACTTTCAGAGCAAAGCAAGGTCAGGGCCGAAGAAAGCGCCGGGAAGATTATGTTGGAAAAAAACGAAATGGCTACACACACACACACACACACACACACACACACACACACACACGCGCGCACACAGCATCATCTCACACGGCGTCTGAACTCGTCCTAATCAAAGTGGAGCGCCGTGGATAATCAAAGGCCCCTAAATAACTCCGGCTCCCAGCACGGCCCACCGGAGGATTAAAAATCCAGTAACTCCTTCGATCGCCGGCCCGAGCAGCTAATGAGAAGTCCCAGAAGCCCCTGGATCGGGCCGCCGAGTCTTTAAAGCCGCAACGAGATCCTATCAGGACTCCGCAAAATAGATATTGGCTCTCAGCGCGGCGGCTGATTAAAGGAGCGACGGAGGATTAGGGGCAGTGGCTCATTTACATCACCGACCGATAACACAGAGAGAGAGAGAAAGGTAAGGTATCAGAGCCAGAGGCTGTTTGCACAGATCTGAAGCTGGATTAGATCGTGTTTGCTCGCTTTACCCATAATGCACCATTGTCTCCTAAGTGCTTGATTAAAACAGGCTGTTATATAGACCTTTTGTGTTTTGGACAGTCGACTCACACCTAATTATCCAGACTGATGCAAACGCCGAAAAAACCCACATATAGCCAAAAGTATTGGGACACAAACCCGCACATGGCCAAAAGTAATTGGATACAAACAGAATAAATTAATTTACATAAATAAACCAATTTTTATTTAAATTACAAGTAATGAATGGAATAACTAAAATAAAGAATATAAAAAATATAATACATGCAATAAAGACTATAATAAATAAAAGTGAGAGAGAATAAAATATTATGGAGAATATACAATAAAATAGGAAATAAAAGTAAAAGTAATAAATAAAATAGTTAATAAATAAATTAATAAATATAATAAATAATGTCTAGAAAAATAATAAAATAGTAAATATAAAAGTAAATAGAACAGAAAATTAAATAAACATGAATAAATTAAATATCATACAGTGGGACAAAAAAGTATTTAGTCAGCCACTGATTGTGCAAGTTCTCCTACTTAGAAAGATGAGAGAGGTCTGTAGTGAAGTTTTTTCAATCAATAAGGCTTACAACTTTCAAACTTATGGGAGACATAATTGACAAAAATAATATTTCAGGAATCCACATTGTAGGAATTTTTAAAAGAATTTAAATTTGTTAAATTCCTGGTTGGAAAATAAAGTAATTTGGTCCACCCAAACAAACAAAGCAAGATTTTCGGCTCTCCTCACGACCTGTAACTTCATCTTTTAGAAGCTCTTCTGTCCTCCAACTCGGTTTACCTGGTTTAATTAGGCACCTTGTTTGACCTCGTTATCTGTTATTAAAAAGACACCTTGTCCAACAGCCCTCATCAAAACAAGTCCCAGACTCAAACTCAACCAGGGCCAAGACCAAAGAGCTTTTGAAGGACATCAGAAAGAAAATTTGTAGAAGACCTGCATCAAAAGAAACTAGGTAGAGTGAAATCTTTACAATAGGCAAGCAGGTGTGGTGGGAAGAAATAAATCAACCCGGTATATGCCACGTAAGAAAAGGGAGACATAACAAGACCATTGATAATCTCCCCCTCGATCTGGGGCTCCAAACACAGATCCCTTTCCCGCCATTCCCATGGGTCAAAATTGAATCATGAGAACGGTGAAGCAAAAACCCAGAACCACACGGAGGGAACCTGATGAATGTCCTGCAGAGAGCCTGGGACCAAAGTAACAAAGGCTACCATTCAGTAACACAAACCTAGAGGGGAAATCAAGCCCTGCCAGTGCCCAGGCGTGCCCCCTCCCTTGGGCTTAAGCCAGTTAACAATGTTTTCCAGGGGCCCGTCCTGAAGTTTGGGCAGAGAGCATATGGAATGATCCCAGAAGAGGATTGGGGAATATCATGTGGTCAGATGAAACCAAAATAAAACTTTTTTTGTAAAAACTCCAACTGGAGGAAAAGAAGAAAGCTGAGGTTTGCAAATATTCCCAAAACACCATACCTACTGGAAGCTTGGGGTGGAAACCTCATGCTTTGGGGCCTGTTTTTCACTTGCAGGAGGGGACAAGGAACGACTGATCCGTGTTGAATGGAAGAAATGAACGGGCCATGTATGGTGAGATTTTTTTAAATAAGTTTAGCCAAAAACCTCCTTCTATCAGTGAAAGGCAATTGAAGATGGAACGTGGCTGGGTCTTCCCCGCCATGACAATGAATTCCCAAACACAAACCTCTCGGCAACGAAAGGAAGGGGCTTCCGTAAAAAGCCATTTTCAAGGGCCCTGCCCAGTTGGCCTACCAGTCTCCAGAACTTCATTCTGGGACATTGCCAAACAAAAGGTTTTATGGTTAACAAGTCCTGAGTTGAAACTTTTTTGTTTGTTTTATTGACCAAATACCTTCTTTTTCACCCTAATTTAACAAATTAAAATTCTTTAAAAATCCTACAATGTGATTTCCTGAAAATTTATTTTGCTCATTTTGTTCTCCCATATTGAAGTGGGGGTGCTATGATGAAATTTACAGACCCTCCTCTTCATCTTTTTTCTAAGTAATGAGAATTGCACAATCAGTGGCTTGACCTAAATACTTTTTTTTTTTGTCCCATAAAAATAATAATATAATAGTAAATATAATAAAATAAAATAAAAAAAAAATACAATATTAAAAGCAATAATTAAAATGGAGAAAAATAATAAAATATTTACTATAAAAGTAAATATAATGAATATAAAGTAGAAAAGAATAAACTAGTACAAGTAATAAATAAAACAATGAATAAATAAGATTTTAAATATAATAAATAAAATGGAGGAAAATAATAAAATAGTAATATAATAGTAAACATTATCCAAAAATAGAAAATAAAATAGTAGAAGTAAGGAATAAAAGGTAATAGATTAAATCATAAATATAATCAATAAAATGGTGAAAAATATTCAAATAACGCAGTAAAGCATAAGTGTAAAACAGGCCGCCACTGGACTCAGGAGATGAAGTATCAGTACACAAATACACATGTGACCAAAAGTATCAGTACACAAATCCACATGTGGCCAGAAGTACTGAGACACAAACCCACATGTGGCCAAAATGTTGTGCACCGATGCCATAGTAACGTCTAAGGATTTAGAACGGAATCCCTAAAATCTCCTGTAGGTGTAATGTGGTGGTGTCCCAATACTTCTGTCCGTATATTGTACCATACAGATCTGCTTATGCTTTTCAGATTGCATCAACTTCACTTAAAAGAGACCTGTTCCGTTAAACATACTTTTTTTGGTACTTGTGCACATACATATGTTTGGGGTATCTGGAGAACCTACCAAACCATGGTACACCACAAGATGATCGATCAGGTGTGAGTGGATGCCCTGTTTTATTTAAAGAACAGGGATCTATGAAACTCTGATCTTCACAACACACGTTTGTGGAAGGGGATCAGAGTATGAACAAAGGAGAAAAGGGTTACAAAGCCATCTCTAAAGAGTTTGGAACTTTAGAATTTAGTTTCAAAATTAGAAATGCATATTTATGTACTTTACTTTATTTCGTACATATATCATCTGTCTTTATTTTCTCTATTTTATTCTTTTATATTTTATTTATTATGTTTACTTTTATACCAACTATTGTATTATTTTTCTCCAATTCATTGATTATATTTATGATTTTATCTAGAGAAGACAATAAAATATAAAATGGATAATACAATAAATTAAATAAGTTGTAATAGCAATTGTGATTAAATAAAATACTAAATATTATAAAATGGAGAAAATAATAAAGTAGTAAAATGAATAAATTATACAGTAAATATAATAAATAAATATGAATAAACAAAATGTCAACTATAATAAATAAAACAGAGAAAATAATAATACACATTATTAAAATATAAAATAAGAAATATAATAAAATATAGAATATTTATAAAAATAAAAAATATATAAAACAGAGAATATAATAAATAAACCAGAATATAATAAAATAGAAAATAAATAGTGCACAAAATGTAATATAAAAATAGAGAAGACAATAAAATATAAAATAAATAATACAATTAAATTGTAATAAAATATGATGTAATAAATAAAATGTAGAAACTAATAAAGTATATGAGGAAATATAATAAAACAGTAAAAGGAAAAAAAATAAATTTGAAATATAGTAAATAAATGTGAATAGACAAAATTGTAACTACAATAAATAAAACTCTATTAACTATTTTATTTACAGTGTATTACTTCAACTATTTTTATTTCTATTTTCTTTGTTATATTTATTTTTATATTCACTATTTTATTTTCTCCATTTAACTTATTACATTTATAATTTCATTTATTCAATATGTTATTTATTACTTTTACTATTTTATTTTTCTCAATTTTATTTATTACTTTTAATATTTTATTGTTTTTATATTTCATTTATAATATTTACTGTTATATTACAATTTTATTATTTTTGTCCATGTTATTTATAACATTTACTATTTTATTGATGGACTTTTTATTATGTTTAGTATTTTTTTCTTTTCTATATTATTTATCCCACCCGTGAAACGCGGCGGTGGTAGTATCATGGCTCGGGCCTGTTTTGCTGCATCTGTGCTCCGCGGCGGGCTTATTTATTAATCGGCGTGCTGGCTGGCTCCTCACTTAAAGACAGAGCGCTCTCAGGGCGCATTAGCACGTCCGCCGCCTCCCCGATGCTAATAAAGCATTAGCGGGTTTATTTATTAATCCCCAGGCGCTAGCAGGCTAGGCCTAGCTGCTGATTTATTCATGCCGCCCAGCTCCTGGGAGCGTTTCAGAAAGGGGGAAGGGGGGTGGAATTTGGTAAGTGGCAGAAGGGGGCGATTTGATGGGTTTAGGGTGGGCCGCTTCACCTGCCGGGCTACAAGCGATCAGGAGTGGCGAACATTCTGCGAACTGACAGCTCAGCACCTCGGCCGTCTCACTGCCCTTGTAGCGGCTAATAATGTGCCAGCGCTGCTTTGAGTAAGGACCAGCTGGATAGCTTTTCACAGCTGCTGTCTCTCTGTCTCTCTCTGTCTCTCTCTGTGTCTCTCTGTCTCTCTGTCTCTCTCTGTGTCTCTCTGTCTCTGTCTCTGTCTCTGTCTCTCTGTCTCTGTCTCTCTCTCTGTCTCTCTCTGTCTCTCTCTGTCTCTCTCTCTCTCTGTGTCTCGCTGTTTCTGTCTCTCTCTCTCTCTCTGTCTCTCTCTCTCCTCCTATGCTAACCATGCTACGTGTCAGGCAGGTGTGCTAGTGCTAGGTGCTTTTACCAGTACACAAACCTCATTAGCGCCCCGGCTATTCAGCGAGGTGACAGCGTAGCGACAGCGCCGCTGCTAATTAAGCCCCATGCCAGCACCCGGGTTAGAGGTCAGACTCTGAGAGGTTAAAAATTTCCACCACGCTGCAAAAACGTTGCAAACTCTCGTTCCACTTACAGCCAATTTTACCAAATGCAGAACCTCTCGAATTCCCAAATCAGATCTCATGAACTTTTCCTCGTTTTGGTTTTATACTTTCATATAAATATTTCATGAATATATTTGTTTCTTTATATTATATTCTTTATTTTAATTTTTCACTTAGTTTTAAATTTTAATTAAAATATTTCTATTTTATTTACTATATTTACTTTTATATTTACTATTTGATTATTTTTCTCAGTTTGGTTGATTATATTTATGATTTTATCTATTCAATATTGTATTCGTTATTATTTTTTTATTTTTTATTTTATTATTTCTTATTTTATTTATTATATTTTCATTTAGATTCACTATTTTATTATTTTTCTCTATTTTATTTATTGCTTTTAATATTATATTATTTTTTATATTTTATTTATTACATTTACTGTTTTATTACTGTTCATTCCATTTTATTTAGAATATTAATTTATTTATTCCTGTTTTATTACTTTTATTATTTTATTTTCTATTTTATTTACTTTTATATTTATTATTTTATTATATATATTATTTTATTTACTCACTATTATATTTACTCTTACTCTTTTATTCTTTACTGTTTGATTTAGAATATTGACTGTTATATTATTATTTATTATTTTCTCCATTTTATTTACTATATGTATTATTTTGTTTTCTCCACTTTATTTACTACTTTTATTTTCTCCATGTTATTTATTATTTTTATTATGTTGTTTATTCACTAAATGTTTTTATTAGTTTCATTTATTATATTTACTATTGTATTGTACTTTTTTTTTATTCACTATTTAATTTTTTACTTTTACTAGTTTATTATTTTATATTTTATTATATTTACTATTTTTCTCCAATTTATTTCTTATATTTATTATTTTATTTATTCATTTATTCTATTTATTCACAAAGGTCAGGTTCCTTTTTGAGTCTTGGTCCATCCAAGGTTTCTTCCGTTACATGTAGTGAGTTTTTCCCTGCCGCTGCCGCCCTATGTATGCTCCTTTGAAATGCCCCTGGCTTCACATCGGCCTCTCCCAGGTTTCTGTGCTGCACTGCTGTGACAGCAGAAAGGTAAGGCACTTCTGCTCTCCTCTCTGATGCAGTATTCATGTCCCTCTCCCCTGAGCTCCTGCTCCGTCCATAAGAACTGTGTTCCTCCTAAGTGTCCACCTGGAACCTGTTTAAAACCGACACCGACTCGTCCTGTCATCTAAAATGGACATGATCATGCAAAAGCACAGCTCCTTACATTCAAATATTAATGCTGCTTCCATCAGGAGTTCTGCTCAATTATGGATGGGCATAAATAAGGCCTACCTGGGACACGGCCGAGGGGGTGTGGCTCATTTTGGGGGGGGGAGTCGGTGAACGTCCATTCCCTTACATCTATTACTATTGGTAATGTAACTCTCCAACATCTACGGGGTGCACAAACTTTGCTTCCTGAGCTTCGTAAACCCTAGTGTAGGGCCTTACAGAGCTCCATAGGTGTGTGTGTGTGTGTGTGTGTGTGTGTGTGTGTGTGTGTGTGTGTGTGTGTTGAGGTTATTAGATCTCTGTTTCACCTGAACTGGAATCATCTGTAGATGTTGACGTTTGCTGAACGCAGTGTGCTGCCCCTAACCACTCTGCAGCGCTTCTTTCATTTGAAACACACACACACACACACACACACACACACACACACACACACACACAGAGCCCGGAGCGATGGTGAAGTATTGCTGTGTGTAATATCTCTGTGCTCTGGGAGCCGAACCACTTCGGTGTGTCTCCTTGGTGTGTGATATTTATGTTTTATTATGACTCTGTGTCTTTTGTGCAGTTATAACAATGTGGAAACTTAACAACAGCACACGCCGACATATAAACCGCCCTCTACTGCGGGCACATACCCACCATGTGCCCACCATGTGCCCACCATGTACGACATATTTATTTACTGATGATTAACACGTTTTACCCACCATTTGACAAATATTTAGCCCTTTTTAATAAAAAAAAACATACATATATATATATGTATATATATTGACTATTGTATTTATTATATCCTTTATCATATTTACTGTTTTATGTAGTCACTCTTATTTAGTGTATTTACTATTTTCTCTATTCATACTTATTTATTATATTTTCTATATAATTTGGTCACTCTTATGTAGTATATTTACTTATTTTATTTGTATTTACTGTTTTATTTATTCACTTTTACTTATTGTATTTAATACTGTATTTACTATTTTATTACTATTGTGTTATTTCCCCAGCAGGTGCCCATCCAGCATGCTTACATATTTCCACCTACCCAAACTTTACCAACTATTTACCCACCATGTACACAATATTTACCCACAATTTGCACCCCATTTACCCACCAATTTACCAACATTTACCCAGCATTTACTAACCATTTACTCTCCATTTATGCAATATTTACCAACTATGTACCCAACATTTGCCATGTTTATGTTCCTGTGTACTCACTATTTTCCCACCATTTAATCACCATTTACCCGCCACGCACTGACCATTTACCAATATGCACCCACTAGTTACCCAATATTTACCCCATGTTCCAACCATGTAACCACCATGTACCCAGCATGCACCTACCATTTACTCAATATTTACCCAACATTTACTAACCATTTATTCTCCATTTACATGGTCACCCCCAGTTTTATCCCGTTTTTAAAACACATTTTTCCCCCACTTTTTACTCTCTGTTCACCCGCTTTACCCCATTTACCCTCTTTTTACTTTCTTTTTACCACCCCAGTTTTACCCCCTGTTTACCCACCTTTTACTCTATATTTACCCCCTCCCCAGTTTTACCCCATTAACTCTCCTTTTCCCCACCCTTCCCCACTCTCTGTTCACCCCTAGGTTTATTCTCTGTTTACCATCTTTTCACTCTCTTTTTAGCCCCCAGTTTTCGCTTCTGTTTTACCTCCTTTACTCTTTTAATAACTTTTAATACCTGAAGCTTGATTTGCTCCATTTAGACTCGGGGTGCACAAACTTATGCTGCAGGTCTGTTCTGCCCTCACGTGGCCAGATCTTCTCTAACGCTCAGCTCCTGTAAGATGGGTGACCGCAGCACTTCACATGTGCCACACCGGGCTGAACATTAGCACCCGGTGGAGAGGGGATGAGAGGTAAATCATTTATACATTCTTATTTCTACACCAGAGCGCCCAGGCCGTGGAGATTCGCAGCTCCAAATCTATGTGCATATTTTGGGGAGACTTGAAAGGCTGCATTAACTCCAGCCGAATCTGTAATGAGGGCACTTTGTGTCCCGCACTCGCCCCGGGCCCATTTTCTACCACTGATACTGTGCCATTTATATTAAAATCCCTAAGCAATGCTTTTTCAAATCGCTTCAAAACCTACAAACCGGCCTTTTAAACTATAGCTTGGGATAAATATGATGAAATTTTTCATTGGTGCCTGCATTTTGGGTCATGGGATGATGTGATAGCCCAGTCTTCACTTCATAATGACCTGTATCACTTTATTATATTAAAACCTCATTTTTGTGACACTCTCAAAATAAATAATTACATTTTACAATCGCATTTAAATGGAATGAACAATTCAGTGTGTTTTTTTTCTGTTTGTTTTAACCTCTAGATGTTGAAATGGTATAATAATAATACTTAATAATAATAATAATGATAATAATAATTTTCTTCATTCTGATAGAGGTGATATGAAAGTTTATTTTCCCTTTCTGGTTCCTGTATGTTAATTTTATTTTACTTTATTTGATTAATGAATTAATTAATTTTCTTAATTTAATTTCTTATAATCCCCATACGGTGCTTAATTCCTGGTTTGCTAATTTCTTTTGCTAATTTTTAGTCTTCTACCTCATATATATATATATATATAATATATATATATATAGTGTTATATATATATATATATATATACCTATCTATAATATATAAGTATATACTCATATAATATAATATATATATATATATATAATATTATTATATATACACTATATGATTGAATGAATGACATTTGTGTGTAATGCTGCTTCTTCACCAGCAGAGGGTAGTGTAATGCTAATATTTTATTGTCTTTCAATACACACGATAAACATTTTTCTAAATAATTCAAAAAATTCGGCACCACGCGCAAACAACGTTACATTGATTTGGCTTTGGTAAAAGCTTTGGCACTTTTCCACCTTTCCAAAATTTTACAATAGTTTATTTTCCCTAAGGTCTAAGAAAATTGATCATTACTGACTGTATAGAATAGAATAGAAGAGAATAGAATAGAATAGAATAGAACGGATTTACTGTCGCTGAGAAAGCAGTGTTATAAACGATGTTAAAACAGTGAAATGGAGTTTAGCATCCTCTCTAAGGCAACAGTAGATCAAAAAGCAAGAATAAAGAACAATTCATAAAGTGTCTTGATGCATGCTCAATGATAAAGTGATAGTGTGCAACTGGGGGGGGGGGGTGTGGCTGTAACTGGTCACCAGGATGGATGGGTCGGGTGAGGGAGGGCGTGATGTGCTTTCAACCGGGTCAAGCTGTATTTAAGTCCTGTTTAGACCTTGTCTTTAATTGTCGATCTCCTTGTAGAGGGGAGGTGTCCAGTGTCTGGGATGTGGTAGTGTCCTTTGAAAGCAAGTAGTCTTTTTTCTTTGGAGTCGGCTATTTGGTAAAATTTACTGAGGGGGTTGAGGTTTCCAATTATCCTTTCACCTCTCTGAACCGCTGCGGTTTCTTCGGCCGCCCCGTGCGGTATAGCTTGTGAACCTACACGCAGTAGGTCCAGAAGGCTCTCAGTGTTGGCTCCTATAAACAAAGTTCACCAGCAGTACTGAGGGAGGTGGGAGAGTTTTTTCAGCTTCCTGGGAAGTAGGTTAGATCTCTGCTGGTGCCTTCCCCACTTGGTGTTTTGTGTGTTGGAAGCCCATGTTGAGTCAGCAGAGATGTGCACATCGAGGAACTTTAAGGCTCTCCCCTCTCTCAAACACCTCTCCATTAATGCAGAGAGCAGTGGACCTCAAGTGCATGTGGATTTTCTGAAATCCCACAACAGTTTCCTTGTCTTGCCGAGGGGGCAGATTCAGGTTATTCTCATGACACCATGCTGCCAATACTGGACCTCCTCCCGGTAGGCTGACCCATTGTTGTCTGTTATCACACCTACTAGGTGGTGTCATCAGCAAATTTGACATGGTGTGAATAGGTCCGTCATGTCCATCTCCTACACTTTTGTAAGACTGCCTTTTGAAAGAGTAAACAGGTAAATATAAAAATGACATTAGAATAGTATTTATTCATGAGGAATAATTAACATTTAGGAGCATTAGTTACTCATATGAACCATTTACTTGTACTCATGTCTTTCCACAACATTTCAGTTGTATTAAGTCAGGACCATTCCAAAGCATGAACTTTATTCTTCTGTAACCATTCTTTGGTAGAACGGCTCGTGTGCTTAGGGTCGGTGTCTTGCTGCATGACCCACCTTCTCTTGAAATTCAGCTCATGGACAGATGTCCTGACATTTTCATTTAGAATTCTCTCATAGAATTCAGAATCCATTGTTCCATCAATGGTGGTGAGATATCCTGGATCAGATGCAGGAAAACAGCAAACCATGATACTACCACCACCATGTTTCACAGGGTTTTCCTTTCTCCAGACCTTAACACTTCATATTTAAAAAATATTTCCCAATACACTCCTGCTTCCACGTTTTTTATGGAGAGCAGTGGCTTTGTCCTTGCAGCCCTGCCATGCACACCATTGTTGTTCAGTGTTCTTCTGATGGTGGACTCATGAACATTAACATTAGACAATGTGAGAGAGGCCTTCAGTTGCTTAGAAGTTACCCTGGGTTCCTTTGTGAACTCATGTAGTGTTAAACACCTTGCTCCTGGAGTGATCTTTGTGGGTTTATCCACTCCTGGAGGATTTATAAATAATCTAACATTCTGACTGTAAATTGGTGGAGTCCAAAATCTTTAGAGATGGTTTTGTAACCTTTTTTCCTTTGTTTGTACTGTGATACGCTTCCACATACCTTTGTTACGGATATCAGACTGTGTTAAATCTCTGTTCTTTAAAAATAAAAGGGTGTCCACTCACGCCTGATCAATTATCTTGTTGATTGAAACACCTGACTGTAGTATCACCTTCAGATTAACTGCTAATCCTAGAGGTTCACATACTTTTATCCACTGACAGATATGGAATACTGCACCATTGTCCTCAATAAATAAATGAACAATATACTACTTTTATCTCATTTGTTTAACTGCGTTCTCTGTATCTACTTTTAGGATTTGTGAGTAAATCTGATGATGTTTACAGGTACAGTCTTGAGCAAACGTTTAATCTCTCAGTTAAAAAGTTTATCTGATTTTAGATTATCCTGGTCAGCAGCCAATTATTCGTGCTTGGTGCCAGAGCGTGGTGGAAGGCCGTCTGCTTCTCGAACCTGGGTAACCGAGATGATGAGTTATAGTAATGCCACTGCGCCACCCAAACGCCCTCATTATCCTGATTTTCTACATGAAAAGAACAAGAAGTTACATAACCTTGTTAGAAAACTGAAATATGATGCATTTCTGCATTCTTTAAGAACCAGCCTGGTTCTGGATTTTGGCCGTAAGGATTTCCGGATCCCCCAAATGGCCTCTCCTCTCTCAGACACAGCTAATCATGTCTGCATGTGACGCCGACCTGGCCATAAGGTAGCATATTAGGCTGCTGAGCCACCCATGCACTCGTAACCCTTAAAAAACTGTAAATATCTTTGTGTGCATGTATTTTATTTATTTATCAACGTATTTTGGGGACAAAAAGTGTGTTTAAACAATGTGATCTTAACTGAGTACTAGTTTCAGCTTTAAACACCAATCTTCTGTCTTTCTTCGGTCTGTTATAAGTTCTGTAATTCGTTAGTTATGATGACTATGCATTTTTTCCCTTAGGAGCGAGAATCAAATAGTTTAAGATGGGAAATCCCTGACATTCAGTCCGTGTGAGTCATTTTTACAGGGTCACGGGAATCAGAAGGACATTTTTTAACAGCTGACACAAGGCTTGTTTAAACACACACACACACACACACACACACACACACACACACACACACACACGTGCGTTTTAAATCCATTGTGTCATGCTTGTGAAGCATTTTCACACCCTGCTATTAAATATATTTCACTACAATGTCACTCTTTTTTGGTGTGATTTCACTAAAATCTAAATGTACTACATATTTATTTAATAAAAGTTTGAAAAGGTCTTTGTGCAAACGTGTTAGATTCCTGTAAGCATGATATACTCTGAGTTACACTGATAATAGTTATTTTTAATATCTGTGTAGACTCAGTTACCTATTTATACTGCTCATCCTGAAAAATACAAGTAAATATTCATGAATACAGAAGGAATGAGCACCTCATGACCTGCTAAGCTAATATGCTAATCGCGATGCTAATCGCTATGCTAATCGGCGTTAAGAGATATCGGTAAGATTTAAATATAAAAGTCTGGTTTACTGATAAATTTTTATATATTGGTATAGGTATCGTAAAATTGTTGAAATAGCTTATAAAAACAATGATTCATGAGGCAATGGTAGCATATTATCAACAAGCCCAGCAGCTATAGTTATAGTATAGTGGAGCAGCTGAGTAGCCAGTGCTACAGTTTCAACACACAAGTCAGAATGCCAATTTTAAACACGGTTTATTATGTGATTTCTTATTCAACAAAATGTCAAATGTTTACTTATATGCATGATGTTTGATGGCGATGTGGAGTGATGTTTGGTGGAGATCAGGAGTGACGTTTGATAGCAATGTGGAGTGACGTTTGATAGCAATGCGGTAGTGACGTTTGATGTGATGTGGAGTTACGTTTGATGAAATGGGGAGTGACGGTTGATGATGATGTGGAGTGATATTTGATAGCAATGTGGAGTGACGTTTGATAGCAATGTGGAGTGATGTGGAGTGGAGATGTGCCGTGACGTTTTATGCGATGTGGACTGGAGTTTGATGGAGATATTGATTAACGTTTGATTGGGATCTGGAGTGATGTTTGGTGAAGATCAGGAATGAATTTTACATTTACATTTACATTTACATTTACGCCCTTATCCAGAGCGACTTACAATTGATACAGTCTTACAATCCAAGCAATTGTGGGTTAAGGGTCTTGCTCAAGGACCCAACAGTGGCAGCTTGGCAAAGGTGGGATTTGAACCCTGAACCTTTTGGTCCATAGTCCAGTACCTTAACCACTAGACTACCACAGTCCCATCCCAATTTTGATTGCGATGTTGAGATCTGTTTGGTGGAGATCTCGAGTGATATTTGGTGGAAATCTGGAGTGATGTTTGATTCTAAGTGGAGTGACGTTTCGTGGTGATGTGGAGTGATAATTGGTGGAGATCTAGAGTAACGTTTGATGGTGGTGTGGAGTGATATTTGGTGATCGAGAGTGACGTTTGATGTGAAAAGTGGAGATGGGTCAATTTTGGGCTAGTAATGAGTTTAAATAAAACTAAATGATGTGATTTCAAACAGGTGATTTATAATCATGATTTGGTGCAACAGCAGTATCTACAAAAGGCTGAGTCTCTGAGGAGTAAAGATGATCAGAGGATCTCCAGTTTATCAACAAATGTGTGAGAAAATGATTGAAATGTTTAAAAACAATGTTCATCAAGGAAAGATTTATATATTTCTCCCTCTACTGTGCATAATATCATTAAACCATTCAAGGAATCTGGAGGAATTTCAGTGCATAACGGCCAAGCCTTTTGGGCATTGCCAGAAGCAACCAAGTTACAGGGTCCGCTTGGGGGCAGGTGCCTAAATTTTAGCATGAGACCGTAAGTCATTAGTCAGCATCTTTTCTCACGGGGTTCTCTCCCTCATTCAGATTATCAATAGCTCCTCTAACAGGCTGGTCTTTGTGACGCCAAAGCAGTCAGGAATTTCCCTGAGGTCTCAGTGCAGAAACAAGTCCAGTCATGGTGTGTGTGTGTGTGTGTGTGTGTGTGTGTGTGTGTGTGTGTGTGTGTGTGTGTGTGTGTGAGAGAGAGAGAAGCATCTTAGCTGGCGTCTCGGTATCGAAGTGCAACAGGAGTCGATGCAGCTGCTGCATTGTGGGACTAAATCAGTTTGCAGTTGTCTCACACACACACACACACACACACCTGGGACCAATGACTCACACAGCATATCTAAACCCATTACTGTTTAGTATTTGCTGAATTATAACACTGGAAATGTGCCAAAAGTTTGGATACGCTTTCAATCAATCTGTGTTAGAATGTTCGAAAACAGAGCCCTCATATGTCCGATGTAGCAGTATTTTTACTTGTATTTTTAGTTTTGTAGGATTCCAAAACCATGATCCTTTATTTATTAATGCTTGCTGCTGACTATGTTTCAGGTCTTTAGCCAAAATACAATGTTTTACTGTTCTTGAACCGTTCAGAGTGCAGACATGCTTAAAGATAACATCGATGAGTTTGTTTTTCAGGTGTCAAAATTACTGTACAGCCAGTATGATTTAGAATGACATTTGAAGGTGATACAGTATAGAGTGATGTTGGGTCTGGAGTGACGTTTCATGGAAATGATGTTTGATGCGATGTGGACTGTAGTTTGGTGGAGCTCTCAAGTGATGTTTGATGGAGATATGGATTGATATTTGATTGGGCTCTGGAGTGATGTTTGGTGAAGATCAGGAATGATGTTTGATGGTGATGTTGAGTTCTATTTGATGGAGATCTGGAGTGATGTTTGATGTACATGCATTTACTGACCAATAGGTTCCATCTGTATTAGTGCACTAAAGCTCATCAGGCTTTCACCATTCAGCATTTGGGATTGGGGGATGATAAGATCAAAGAACCAGATTCTGGACTGTACCACCCAGAGCTGGTGATTATTGGTGCTTTACATTCAGAATCATTTGGTCAATCCCTTAAAAAACGATTAATGACTTTTACATATGATTTTATCACTGATAACATATACTTCAACACTTCCATTGAGATCCGTCTTACCTAACTCCACAATGCACATTAAGAAGGTATAGAGGGCGCTAGAGAGCACACTCTGAAGCCCAAAATAAGGAATTGGACAGTAGATGTTCACAGCCTGTGACCTGTTTGTCGGTTACTATCAAACACCAACATAATTCAACAAACACAAATATTCTTCAACAAATGGTAATTCTCCTCATAACCCCAACATTCTTCAACAAACACCAATGTTTTCACAATCATTCTTTATTCAGCACTAACATAAACTGCTTAACACCAAGACCTTTATCTAATATCTTCACCTCATCGTTGTTCATCATCGGCTTCCTCTGTTAAACACTAACATCTTTCATTAATCAGTCATTCTCCATTAAACACTAACATTATTCATCCAACACCAGTATTTATCAAACAACAAAATCATTCTTCAACCATAAATTTCCATTAAACACCATCACCTCCTTCAAACACTGGCATATTTATCAAACATCAAGATTCACTATTAACCACCAACTTTCTCAGAAACACCAGCATTCCTTGATAGAAACACCAACATTCTCCATCAAACACTAGCATTTTTCATCAAATGCAAATGTTCACTATTAACTACCAGCATTCTCCATAAACATGAACACATTCTCAACCAAACACCAACATTCATTATTAAACATCAATATTTTTTGTTGAACACCAACATTCATTATTACAAATCAAATATTATTATTCTCGGTCAAACACCGACATTCACTGTTAAACAACAGCATCCTCCATCAAACACCAGCATTCTTTATCAAACGCCAACAATCACTATTAAACATACAGCATTCATTATTGAACAGTAACATTTCCTGTCAAATACCAACATTTACTAATAAATGCAAACATTCAATATTAAACACCAGCACTGTCCAGCAAACACTAATATTCTTCATCAAACACCAACATTCACTACTAACTAACAGAATCTTCCATGAAACATTAACATTCTTCCACAGACACCTACATTCACCCTTAAACACCAACATTCTCTATCAAACACCAACATTCACTATTAAA
Organism: Ancistrus triradiatus; assembly: GCA_025084515.1. Classification (NCBI taxonomy): domain Eukaryota; kingdom Metazoa; phylum Chordata; class Actinopteri; order Siluriformes; family Loricariidae; genus Ancistrus; species Ancistrus triradiatus. The sequence goes on from JAJAGP010005501.1 coordinate 24,088, forward strand.
AACACAGCATTATTTATTAAATACTAAGATTATCAGTCCGACACTTACTTTTACTATTAAACACCAACATTCTCCCTCAAATACTAACATTCTTCATCAAACACCAACATTCATTATCAAAAATGGAGCATTCTTTATGTTCTTTATTAAAATATAACATTCTCAGTCAAACACCAACATTCACTATTAAACACAAGCATCAAAACACTAACAATCTTTATTAAACACCTTCATCCTCCATCAAACACCAACATTACCTATTTGAAACACAGCATTCTTTATTAAATATGAACATTCCCAGTCAAACACCAACATTCACTATAAAAACACAGCATTCATTAATAAACAGCAACATTCTCAATCAAAAACCAACATTAACTCTTTAAAACACAGCATTCTTTATTAAATACTAACATCCCCAGTCAAACACCAACATTCACTATTAAACACCAACACTCACTATTAAAAATACCAGCATTCTTTATTAAACACCAACATTCTGAAACACCAACATTCACTATTAAACACCTCCATCCTCCATCAAACACCAACATTACCTGTTTAAAACACAGCATTATTTAGTAAAAACTAACATTCTCAGTCAATTACCAACATTTACTATTAAAAACCAACGTTCTCCATCAAACACCAAAATTTACTATTAAAACACCAACATTCTTCATCAAACATCCACATTCATTCATCCCTGCTTTTGGCTTTATTTCTAAGATGCTTTCTAGTTTCCTATCAATACTTATTACATTATTTTTATGTTTTGCAGTATTTTTTCAGTCCTTACATAAGCCGTCAGACCTGCTGAACCTTTAATCCCTAAATCTGATCTGGGTACCAAACACTGAGGAGCAGATCTGCTGCACCTGCAGAGAATCATGAGACTGAGGAGATCGCCTCCTGCTCTTTCTTCTTCTCTGCAGGACTTGGCTCTTTCTGCCCTGATGCTCTCACAGACGAGAAGCAGGATAATGAGCTGTTTCTGCAGCACGAGCCCCTCAGAGGACAGGACACAGGTCAGGAAGGGGAACGTCGGGGGTGAAGTCTGTCCTCTGGTCATTAATTAAATACATATTCAACCATACAGAGAACATTTGGACCAAACCAATACAGGTAAGCGCCGTTTAACGTCCATCAGCTCAACATCTGCTCTCTCAACTATTATAAAAGGAAATAAAAATCTGTCTTATGTACATCTAATAAATATCTGAGTGACAGAAAACACAGAAGGTAATGTGGACGTTAAGCGGCACGTACCTGGAAGCACCTGTTCAGCTAGTCTGATGATGTTTGGATGATTTTTAGTTACATAACCTCTACAGAAACGGTAATGTGAAACGCTTCTGCACATTGCTGCTTACATTTTTACAACGTACTGGTAAAAGAATAAGGTGTAACATTTAGCACGTGCAGGGGTCTTACAGGAGTTGACCAAATTTTAGCGTAAGGCGCTAACTTAATTGTAACGTACCTGGTTTATCTCTGCAGCTAGTGTGTCAGCAGGTCTTGTAACAGCGCACCAAAGTAAACGCACCCTGTTTTTAAGACGAGCTCCACGCGTAGCGGCGCGCTAAATTAGTCACAGAGAGAGAGAGAGAGAGAGAGAGAGAGAGAGAGAGAGAGAGAGAGAGAGACAGAGAGAGAGATAGAGACAGAGAGAGAGACAGAGAGAGAGACAGAGAGAGAGAGAGAGAGAGAATTCTGGGTGTGAGAACGGGAGACGCGCTCTCGCGCTACCAGATGCGCCTTCAGCCTCCCACCAAACACATCATCTTTGCAGTTGTCACACGTTTTTGGACGTATTTTGCACTTGCAATGGACTGAAACGGGACTGATTGATGAAGCATAACTGTGAACTCCTAGCGCTGCTTTAAAGAAGCTGATCCATCGCGGTGCTGCGCGTTTTTGGAGACTGGATCTGGATCTGGATCTGGATCTGGATTTGATGGAAGGACGAACGTAAAGCCGTGCAGCAGAACTCGATATTTTTAAGTCTAAACAGGAAATGACTTTGCACGTGCACTTTGTAGCTTACCGGAGGACTTGGGCTGCAGGGTTTGTTCCGTTAGTGGGTCTTCTCATGCTGGGATGCGTAAAGGTGAGCAACGGTGTTCCCACATAGAATGGATTTTGATTTGTGACCTATTTGTGTACATGTGGCCAAAAGGATGGGTGGCCAAAACTACATTACATTTTCCCCAGTGTGCTTTAGAATGCATGAATTATAATGTGTAGCATGGTAAACGCTCCCAGTCAAAAAATGATCCCTGTAACCGCAACGGCCAGGTTTAATGCGGGGGCACCCAGCACCCTGGACTCAAGGTATTCAGAAACACAGAGTAGTTGAAGATAGACACAAATGACCAAACAGGAATGGGGCCCAGTATATACATCAGCTTCCAGGGTCTGTGATCCCAGTGAGGGCTCTTGCCTTTTTGTCCCAACTTTCAGCATGTGTGATTCCAGTGAAGGCTCTCAATTTTGGGTTCTAGCTTTCAATTATTGTGGTTCTGGTGAGGGCTGTTGCTGCCAGGTCCAAGCGTCCACATCTCAGTGTTGGGTCCCAGCTTTTATGGTGTGCCATCCAAGTGAGGGCTCTTGCTCTTGGGTCCTGGCTCCCAAGTTGTGTGTTCCCAGTGAGGGCTCTTGTTGTTGGACCCCAGCTTCCAGGGTGTGTTCCCAGTGAGGGCTCTCACAGTCAGACCTGAGATTCCAGGCTGTGTGTGGTCCTGACGAGGACTGTTAACTGTTGGGTTCCATTTTCCAGTGTGTATCAGGCCCCTGTTTCCAGGGTGTGTGACCCCAGTGACTCTCACTGTCAGGCCCCAGCTTCAAGGGTATGTTACCAGTGAGGGCTCTCAGTGATGGACCCCAGTTTCCCAATAAAGAGTCTCACCCTGTTCCTGTTCTGTCTGTCTTTTCTTAGGTACTGACATCTTTTTGATCATGGGTTGGGTCTGAGGTACTGACTACCCGTCGCTGGGGTCCAGCTCTTGGGGTTGAGTTCATTAACCCTCTGTTTACCACGTCTGTGTTTTGCCTTGGCAGAGGCCTCCATCTATCCAGGTTTTAGAGTTCCCTTGAGTCACATTGGGTGGATCCATGGTATCGTAAGCCGTTAGTGCCCCAGCATGATGCCCAGCCCCATATATAGCATTGTATGGAGGTCTGGCTCCATTGATGGGTGGAGTAGAGGGAGGGTAACACTGTTCAACCTTCAGGGTGTTGTTTAACGGTGTTGTAGGTGGAGCTGATAAATGTTCATGGTGGTGTATCTACAGTACATGTTTATGTGTGTTTAGAGCTCCAGATCTCCAGATCCTGAATCTTCACTGCTGGAAACTCTGAGCTTACCTTCAGACACAGGTGAGAACTGAGACCATCCATCCATTCATCATTCTTCATCCATCCACCCATACAACATTCATCAATGGTCATCCACCCAGCCGTCTGCTCATCATCTAGTAATCTTCCAAAACAGCTTGTACTTCCACTTAACATCCATTACTCACTCATCCAACCATGAACAGTCAATCCTCAACTTCCATCAGCGCTCCAACCCTGAATCCAATCACCCATCCACCCAGCCTTCTGCTCGTCATCCATTAATCTTCCATCAGTTCCCCATTCTTCTCCTCCACATCCTACATTCATCCAATCTGTATTTATCAACCCTTCATCAGTCCTCCATCCATCAATCCATCCATCCATCAGGCCTTAATAGATTAATCTCTCAATGTATTATCTTTTCTTCATACATAATCTATCCATCCATTAATACGTTACACATCATTCATCCAATCATAACCCATCAATTTGTATCAGTCCTCCATCCATTCCTCCATCTAGTCGATACCATTCATCCCTCCATCCATCCATTTATTCAATAATCATCACTCCTTCATCAGTCTATATCCATACAATAATCCATCCATCTATCCAATCAGTATCATCCACCCAATCAGTCCTTCATCAGTCCTCCATCCATTCATCCATCCATCCTTCCATCCATTAAAACAGTTCTTCATTAATACTCCATCAATCCATCTATCCATCAATCTAATCATCCATCCATCCAATCATCATCAATCAGTCCTTCATTAGTCGTCCATCCAGCCATTCATCCATCCATCCATCCATCTATTAAACAGCTTCAACCCAAACATCACCCATCAATCCTTTCAGTTCAAAATTTATTCAGTTCTCACTCCATTAGTCAATCCAACTAATCAAAATCATTCATCCATCCATTTTTCATCAGTCCTTCTTACATCCAACTATCCAATCATCATCCATGAGTTCATCCACCAACCCTCAACATTTATCAACGTCTCCCACCCTTCTACTCAACATCCTCCACCCAGTTATACATCCATCCACATACTATACACCCATCTATCCATCATCTTACACATATTCCATCAATTTATCCATCCATTATTCACTCATATTTGCCATCAGTCCATCATCCATCCATCAATCTTTATCCACCCATGCATTTTTATGAAATTTTTTGCCCTTTCTTCTTTCTTTTCCATAATGTAGCTCCATGCATCATCCACCCATACGTTCATACACACTCCTCCTTCAGTTCAACATAAATTAGACTGTTGTGCTGAGGTTAAGTGGGTGTAGCTTCAAGCGTCATCCCTGCATCCATCCATACACTCTTCATAATCCATCCATTATATTATCATTTCATGCCCATTTCTTTTCTTTGCCATATAGTAGTAAGCGTAGCTACAGAGTGTTTCTCTTAATTAGGAAGGTAATTTATTTTTTCCGTACAGAGTACGAAATCGTGGCCCCGTATGAGGTGGACCACCACGGCCGCTACATCTCCCACGCCGTCGCTCATCACCATCGCAGGAAGCGTTCAGTGGAGGATCATGGGACTGATCCCAGCTCTGCAGCACACTTCAGACTGCAGGGTCTGGGGCAGGACTTCCACATGGAGCTCCGTCCCTCTGTGGGTCTCATCGCTCCGGGATTGATGGTCCAGACTCTGGGTGGGGCCGGCGTCGAGAGGGTGGAGACCTTCAGCAACGACGACTTCTGTTTTTATCAGGGGTCACTCAGGTCGGAGGCGAGCTCCACAGTGGCGTTATCGACCTGTGATGGAATGGTGAGTGGAAGCTTCTGATACAACAAATAAACACGAGACGGTGTGAACCCGATTACCTCATCAAACCTTTATTGTCTTTCTTTTTCCTTTGCTTTCTTTCTTTCTTCTCATCTCACATGCCATTCCTTCTCTTCTCTTCTCTTCTCTTATTTTATTTTATTAGTAATGCTCTTGTTTTAAAAAATTTTCATATTTATGCCTTTCTTTCTTTCTTTCTTTCTTTCTTTCTCTTTCTCCCCTCTTCCCTTCCATTGCTTCTTCCTTTCTTAAAATCTTTCTTTTTTGTTCAGTTCTGTTTAATTTCCGGGTCTTGTTTTTTCCTTCTTTACTTTAAGTCTTTATTTTAATATTAAGTATGTTATATTTTTTAAAAATCCTATTTCTGTTTGTTTTATTTTTTTCTGTCTGTTTTTCCCTTTATTTATTTCTTTTCCTTTATTTCTTGTTTTCTTGTTTTTACATCATTCTTCTCTATTTTCTTCCATCTCTTCTTCCTTTCTTAATATCTTTCTTTTTTGTTCTTTCTTTCTTTCTTTCTTTCTTTCTTTGTTTTTACATGTCATTCCTTTATCTGTCTTCTCATCTCTTTTTCCTTTCTTGAAATCTTTCTTTTTTGTTCAGTTATCCTTTGTTTAATTTCTGAATCTAGCCTTTTTTCTTTCTGTTTCCTTCTTTACTTTAAGTCTTTCTTTATTTTTTTGTCAATTTTTCACATTACCATTTGTTTATATTTTCTCTGTATGTGTCCCTCTTTGTCCGCCTTTAGTTGCTTAGTGGTCACCCCGGGTTCCTTTGTGATCTCGTGCACTCTTACACACCTTACTCTTGGACTGATCTTTGTTATTTCCTCCATTAGTACCCAATCTGTCTGGCTGTGGATGGGTGCAGTCTAAACTCTTTGGAGATGGTTCTGTAACCTTTTTGCAGCAGCTCTTTATTTGAGCTCAGAGGAGATCAGGAATGCTTACAGAGGATTCTTTTAGACCCTGTGTTTGACCTGCTTCATGTCTGGACCTTTATCAAACCTTTACCAAGCTCTACAATACAGAGCTACATTCACAGATACCACTTACAACGTTACTGTGCTAAAAAGAAGCCTTATGTTATAACCATGTCCAAAAGGGGCGTCGGCTTCTCTGGACATCTGGGATGGACCATCATACAGTGGAGACGGGGAATAAGAATGGTAAAAGTGGTAAATGCTTCATCGTCCCAACTTTTTCTGGAATGTGTTGCAGGTCTGAAATGCAGGAATGGATGTTTATTACCAAACGAAATGAAGTTTACCTGCAATATTTCGGGTTCATACTGTCTGCAATCACATAAAGGTCAAAGTAGGGTTGCTGTTACACGTTATTACCTAAAAAAAGATTCTGCTTGTTCCGATGGTGCCGTATAAAAGTCCGTTGTTGGTCCCGCCATCATCTGACTCAGGCTGCAGTAGCTCAGAGGCATAAAGCCCACAGATAGAGACTAACAATGGAAGAGGAAAAAGATAAAACTCATTTAAAAACATTTGGGGATTCCCAAAAATGCAGAATCAGATTTCTCACGACATCGGAAATTCTTCTAACCAGCCTCAGACTGACCCGCATAAACCCCGGGTCAGGGATTTCACTGCAGGACAGGGGCGCTTCTGTAAATCCCTGCAGACACGGCCGGAGCAGGCCGGACCTACTGCTCAGGGGAAGGAGCCTGGCCGTCCTCACAGATAAAGAAAAGGCCAAACGAAGAGACATGAAACATTCAGAACTTTACCAAGCGGCAGACAGACAGTATTGTGCTTATTATAGAGCAGTGACGTTCTGCATGTAACACTAACATTATCCAGTGTGAGAGGCCTTTAGTTGCTTAGACGTTCCCCTGGGTGATTTGTAATGAGTGAGTGTGTGAAATAGGACAGGGTCAGACTCTTCACTCATCGTCTGGTAAATGATCTCTAGAAGGAATATAATATTTCTTACAATATATATTTTTTTCTATTCTAACCTTGTGTATTTTATTTATACGTCATGCTGCTTTTTTTTTCTTTGTTCTTTTTCTTGTATATGTTTGTCAGTTACTTGTCTTATATCTTTGCTTCTTCTTTCCTTTTAGTCTTTATTTTATTAGTCATGCTCTTATTTATGGGGTCTTGCTTTTACTGTTTTAATGTTTCTGATATGTACTTTTGTCAGTTGGTCTTTCTTTGTTTTTTTATTCTTCCTTCGTCCATTTTTGAAATATTTCTTCTTCTGCTTCAGCCTTTTTTCACATTCCTGAGACATTCCTGGGACATTTTTAGATCTGTTTTCCTTTGCTTTCTTTCTTTCTCTCTTCTTTACATGCCATTCATTCGTTTCTCTTCTCTCTTTTATGAAATCTTTACTTTTTTCAGTTATTCTTTGTTTAATTTTCTGACTGTAGCTTTTTTGTTTATTTTCTTAGTCATTCTCTTATTTTTTCTGTTATCTTATTCCTGGGTCATGTTTGCCTTTTTAAGATTGTCTTTCTTTTTCCTGTTTTTCTTTCTTTCTCTTCTGATATGCCATTCCTTTTCTTGAAATCTGTTTTTTTGTTCAGTCATCCTTTGTTTAATTTCTGACTCTAGTAAATTTCTTTCTGTTTCCTTCTTTACTTTAAGTAGAGTCATATTTGCATTTTTCAGATTGTCTTTCTCTTTCTTTTCTTTCTTTCTTTCTTTCTTTCTCTTCTTACATGCCATTCCTTTAATATTCTTCTCTTCCCTTCTCTTCTCTTCTGTCTTTCTTGAAATCTTTTTTTCTTCAGCTATCCTTTTATTTCTCTATCTTGTTTCCTTTGTGGTTTTTTCTGTTTTTCTTTTGTCATTTTGTCATTCTTCCTTCATATTTTTTTAAAGTAGTTTTTCTTCTGGTTTAGCCTTTTTCCCCATTTCTGAGTCATTTTTGTGTTGTTGTTTTCTTTCTTTCATTCTCTTCCATCTCTTATTCCTTTCTTGAAATCTTTCGTTTTGCTCAGTTATCCTTTTTTAATTCCTGGGTCCATCTTATTTCTTTTGAATTTCCTTGTCTCCGTTTGATTCCCTATGTCCACCTTTAGTTGCTTAGTGGTTACCCCGGGGCCCTTTGTGTGCTCGTGCACTGTTACACACCTTACCCTGGGGGTGATCTTTGTTGGTCGACCACTCCTGGGGAGAGAAACAACGGTCTTGAGTTTCCTCCATTAGTACCCAATCTGTCTGACTGTGGATGGATGGATGGAGTCCAGACTCTTTAGAGATGGCATAGTGACCTTTTCGCAGCAGCTCTGTGTCGGAGCTCAGAGGAGATTCTGTTGGACTCTGTGTTTGGCCTGCTTCGTGTCTGGATCTGTTATTTACAAAGGCTATTCGGGACTCCGGTGTAACCTGATGAGGGGTGTGTACACACACACACGCACACACACACACACACACACACACACAC
>JAJAGP010005502.1:0-32649 GCA_025084515.1 Ancistrus triradiatus
AAAGAAAGAGAATACTGAGAAAGAACAAAAACTCTACATTAAACCTGAGCTGATCTTTATCCAGAGTGGAGTGTGTGGCTGTGAGAAGGGCTACACTGAGGTCATGAACACACACGGCTTTCTGGATTACTGCACCCGAACACCAGGTGGTGCTGGAGATACCAGGAAGGCAGACGTGAAGAGCAGTTCAGGGCGGCTGAAGCCGGGCCGATCCCAAAACCACGACTTCTTCAGCGAGTGGTCACTACAGGCCCTCAGTCCAGGTATTACATACATATCCATAAGTATTTAGACACTCATGTTGCAATTTCAATCCTGTGCTTAAAAATGAAGCCAAAAGCCATGCAGTCTCCAGAAACAAGCAACAGAAATGGTTCTACTAACTTTCAGCATATCGCCATCATTAAGCAGGTCACAGAGTTACAACCCCAAATCAGAAAAGGCTGTGTTCCTCACATGTACTTTTATTTCATTGGAGACAGCAAGAACCCAAGATATTTTGTGGGTTTTTTTTCATGTCATTCACAAATGCTACTTTAAACATTGCAGTACAAAAAAATAGGACTTATGTGGCCTCGTGTCCAGAAGCGAAAGAAACAAAGAAAGAATTAACAAATGAAAGAACAAACGATAGAAAGAAAGAAAGAAAGAACAATGGAAGGAGATAATAAATGAACAATAAATGGACAAACAAACGAATGAACAAAAGAAAGGCAGCTCACTGACCACCTGAAGCTGCTATCCTGTACGATTCCAAAATGGTGAAAAAGTGCCAAATGTAGTGTTGCACCGATACTGGTACTGTACTGGTATCGGTGCCAACACTGGCACTGACACACGGTATCAGTATCGGCAATAGAGAGCAGCCATACCAGGAGAGCCTACTGACGCCCATCGTCCCCTTCCTCGTGGAATTATAGGGTTCTATTTTTGTACAAAGAGTCGGGGTAATAGGGCGGAGAAGAAAAGCTTGGTGAAGTCCGTTGTTTTTAGATGATTGGATAATGTTAATTTACAAATTGGTAGTAGAAAATGTGCACTTTTATCTTTTATTGTTTTAAATAAAACTTAAGATTAAATGTGGCAGAGCCGGTGCCCAGCCAGCAGCATAAGGCTCAGGGAAGGAATAACTGTAGACAGAGCGCACATCCATCATAAGGCTCACACACACACACACACACACACACACACACACACACCCTGTTCAGGATTAATCGGAGAAGAAAGTGAATGGCATGAAATGTTTATTTTAATTGTTACTTGTTATTTAATTTCAGTGAAATTTTCCAATGGTTGTGAGAGTGTTAAATTAACAATGCATTGATTTTAATAAACCAGCTGTAATTAAATAAAAATAATAATTAAATAAGTGTATTCTAAGGTTGTATGATTTGTATGCCTAAGTTTATAAATATTTTTCAACATTGCCTGTCATCTTGCGGTTCTTTAAAGTCTTATTTCTTACATTTTATTCTACTGAGCCTGAAAGATAACTAAATAATATACATTTGAATTATTGTCTTAATTACAACAATCATTGAATTCAATCGTCTTTTTGATTCTTCTTCCCAAACAAGGCATTTTGGTGCCTAGAGTCACATGTCTGGTCTAACATCAGACCTAATACGGTAGAGCTTTCATACTGAGCTGCTGCACTGATCAGCTGGAGCAGCTTATAACCGGACCTGAGTGCTGTCTGACCTAAAGCAAGCTCTCCTCCCGAAAACTCACCTCTGCACTGGACTGAATATTAAGAATGACCCTTTACATCTAACCTGCAAGTTTCTTTTTTAAGAAATCATGATTTGTCCTAAAACAAGAAATGGGATGAAAATGAAATAATAAAAATGTCATAGAAAAACATGATATTGCATTTTCTGATACATGTAGCAAATCTGCTATGACACTAATTTCAAAAAGTCACTAGTTTCAAAAAGAAATGAGTTAACTGTCTGCATTCCTTGAAAGCCGTTGCTTCTTTTTACCTGTATGTTTTGCCAGATAGAAACTTCCAAGCAGAAAGTGAGTTCTTAGGATCAGAAGGTCCTACATTTGACTTGTAAAAAAAAAAAAAACATTTACAAATTTATAACCAACAATTAAAAAGCTTCATAAGATCACGCTTCCTTATTTGTGCTTGTTTCATTGCTCTAAAACTTTTCAAACTCAAACAGTAAATACTATTATTTCAAACTTATTAAATCTTATTTGGGATACAGAACACTGCTTTTGCCAAAAATAAAGGCAATCTATAAAAAGTGGAGCGCTATAAATATCAGGATTTATAGGCACCTATCGAGTAGTTAAGCTAGATAGCTGGTATCGGTATCGGTACTCGGTATCGGCCGATACTTGAATTTCAGGTATCGGTATCGATATCAGGGAAAAAAAGTGGTATCGGTGCTTCCATAGCCAAATGATTAGGTATAAATAATATCTTTGTTATTTTAGTCTTTCAGCTGTTCACACACCCCTAGTGGAGACACAAAATTTAAGATTCTGGCCTTTCTACCCAAAGGTGGAGGGTCTGGCTGGTAAATATTTAGATTCCAGTCCAAACTGTTACTGCTAAACCCTTGCACAATACCTAAAACCTCAGATCCTTCACTTTCTGACAGTCTGATGGATGAGCGTCGCTGTTTTGATGTTTTGGGCTGAACCTCGGGTTCCAGTAAAGGGAATCTTAATGCTACAACATTCTAGAGAGATGATAAGGACAGGTTGGGGACAGTACAAAGAAAAGTCTGTAAGGAAATGGTTTGAAGAAGATGTTTGTGAATTGAAGCTTCTTCTGGCAACCACTTCCATCTTTCATCGCTTTACTGTTGCTGAAATATTTAACCATGCCAAGAAAGGGAAAACAGTTTGTAATTAATCAGTAGTAGATGTATAGCTCTACATAACTCAGCTATTACAGTAAATACACTGTAAAACATCGTTGACAGCTTTCCAAATGGATTAAACGAAACGGTGCATCCAATTGTTCAATTCTTCATCCGGGCTGGTAGCGAAGCGTAAACCCAAGGCCCATCTGATCCGGACACAAATAAACTTCAGGAGGCTTGTGTTGAGAGGGAAATGAGTGGACTGAAGGGACTATAAATGCTTAAAGGTTAAAAAAATTCTTTTCATTCAAGAGATAAAAGTTGACATGAAAGAAGCGAGATTGTTTTACTGAATTTAGCCAAGCGTTAATCTTTATCTAAAGCAGCATGTGTTTTGTTTCTACAGATGGTAGGAGATAAAAAAATGTGGGTCTATGGAGCCACAGATGGAGCCTTCATCATCCTCCTCTTCATCATCGCAGTGTACTTTCTAGTCTCGGGATTTCAGAGTTCTCCAAAAATAAACATGTGATGATATTGACTGTGCTGCTCCGTTGGAGAGTCTGAAGAATATTAACCGCATCCAGATAAGAAAATGTGGAATGGCTGCAAACTCAGCAGGAGGTTCTGTCTTCAGGCAGATGTGTAAATGATTACAGCTGTGCTATCATTAAACACACGGGGTCTTGACACCAAGAGGGCCGATAAAGGCTCCCTATAAAAAAGGCTTGTCAGAAGCTACTTTTGGGTTAGTGTACCTCTTGGTTGAGAGGTCGTTTGACTGATAGACATGACTCTATGACACATTTACTCACAGTTGGGTCTGGAGATCCTGCACACTGTAGGTTTTTGAAGGCTGGCGTCCCAGCTGGTTCCCATACATTAAATGCAATTAGTGATTAGATTAGTGAGATTCTTGTTAAACCTTGCTGTGTGTGGGCGAGCATTATTCCTGCGAAAAGATGCATGTTGAAGTCCTTCAATGAGAGGAAGCACATGTGGCGCAGATGTCCTGCACATATCACTGACTGTTAGTGTCCCTCACATTACCGCCTAGGGGCAACCGGGACTGTCGTTTGCGATGGCTCCTCAGATCCATCGCACCAGCAGGTTGGGGCAGGGTGTGCCTCCACAGCAAAGGCAGGATTTTAATGAATCACAACGAGGCCCTCCCTTACTGGAACCCGACCATCATCGGATCCTTTTACTAAAGATGATTACGGTTTCAGGTTTCTCGTTCACCACACCACTGCAAACGAGGCGGACGGTGGCTGGGCTGGTCAATGGGGACACATAATGGTTGCCATGAAAACAAATTTGCTTCTGCTAAGTCCTGAAAGGGTTAGAGACAGGGTATGTAATGAAGGCGCCCATGTGTCTGGATGGTGGATAATAAAACTGTTAGGAGCTGCTAGTGCTTGTCTGTGGATCAAACGATCCTCTCAATGGGGGTTCTGTTCTGGGGCCATTACAGGAGCCTGGTAACATTGTGTGTGCCCCCATAAAACCCACTGCTCCCAGCACCTCCTAACAGCTAGGTCAGAGCGGCCCAGATGGAAGGCATTCATCAAAACCACCATCCTGCCTTTTCTCAGTCAATGGACGTTCTCCCTGCAAAAGTCTTGAAAAACTGAGTAAAATGTCTTTGAGTGTAGAGTAGTATGATCGCTCACACTACACTACCCAAAAGTAGCATCTGAGAAACTTTTTATGGACCAGCACATAGGGGAAGCACTTTTACACCCTCTTGTCGTAAGACCCGATGTCTAATCAGACCAAACTGTAATCATTTACATATCTACCTGAGACGGAACCGCCCACTGGCGAGTTTTGGCAGCGATTCCACCTTTCTATCTGGTTGCATTATATTTGTTTGTCAGTGAAGTGTATTATGTAAGTGAAGGTCCTCACAATGATAGAAAGACGTGGTGTGTGTGTTGTGTGTGGTCTGTGTGTGTGTTGTGTGTGTGTGTGTGTGTTGGTGTGTGTGTGTGTGTGTGTGTGTGGATCACCACATTGCCTGGATGGGGCTTCAGCACTTTTGCCCAATGTAGTACTGAATGATGCACGGTTCTAACATGGGGATGTTTATGCCACCAAGTGGTGGAGCTGAAGCTAAAGAAAGCATGCATTCAACCAAACACAGACTGATTTCATAATTTAAATTTTCACATTTAAATAACATTTAGAATAGCATTCTTTAAACTATTCAGAAAGATATCCAAAAAGTGTGGAGATGAAAAGATCAAGGGAATAAGAAAATGTATTCCAAACTGTCAGTACAGTATGTTTGCCTCAGTATTATCCAAGGACTGACAACCCCCCGCCCCCCCCTCCCCATATAAATAAGTTTGGCATTTAAAAATTTTAATCTTTTTGCAATTAATTTCAGATTATTGGACATTTATCTTCTGTACATGTTTACACATTTATAAGTTAATTTCTGAGAAAGCTTAAGAGTATAGGAACTCTTATAGGAAAATCGGGACATAGGGCTCTGGGGTTTATAAGAGTACGGGGTACATAGGGCTCCGGGGGTATTTTAGAGTACTGATGGTACGTAGACGAGGGGTTTATAGAGTACTGGTACGTTGGACGCTGGGGGTATAGAGTACTGGTACGTTGGACGCTGGGGGTATAGAGTACTGGTACGTGGGACGTGGGGGTATTTTTTTTTTTGTTTTTGTAAGGAGTACTGGGGTACGTTTGGAAGCTGGGGGGTATAAGTTACTGGTTACGTTGGACGTGGGGGTACTAGGAGGAATGCGTACTTTGGACGCTGGGGTTAGAGTACTGGTTACGTTGGGACGCTGGGGGTATAGAGTACTGGTACGTTGGACGTGGGGGTGTATAGAGAGTACTGGTACGTAGGACGCTGGGGGTATTTATAGATACTGGTACGTTGGACGATGGGGGTATAGAGTACTTGTACGTAGGACGTGGGGTATTAGGAGCAATGGGACGTAGGACGCTGGGGGGTACAGAGAACTGGTAGTAGGGACGCTGGGGCGGTATAGAGCAATGGTACGTAGGACGCTGGGGGATAGAGCATGGTACGTTGGACGCTGGGGTTTATAGAGCACTGGTACGTAGGACGCTGGGGAGTATAGAGCACTGGTAAGGGATTTCGGGGTTATGAGAGCACTGGTACGTAAGCGACTGGGGGTTATAGAGCACTGGTACGTTAGGACGCTGGGGGTATAGAGCACTGGTACGTTGGACGCTGGGGGGATAGAGTACGGTAAGTTGGACGGGCTCGGGGGTATAGAGTACTGGTACGTAGGACGCGGGGGTATAGAGCCACTGGTTACGTTGGATTTCGGGGATAGAAGCACTGGTTACGTAGGAGCTGGGGGTATTAGAGCCACTGGTTACGTTGACGCTGGGGGGTATAAGAGCAACTGGTACTTGGACGCTGGGGGGTATAGAGACTGGTTACGTGGACGCTCGGGGTATAGGAGTATGGTACATAGGACGCTGGGGGGGGTATAGCAGCACTGGTACGTGGATTCTCGGGGTATAGAGCCACTGGTACCGCCCGGACGCTGGGGTTCAGGCAGCACTGGTTACGTAGGACGCTTGGGGGTATAGAGACTGGTACGTAGACGCAGGGGGTTATAGAGCACTTGGTACGTAGGACGCTGGGGGTAGAGGTACTGGTACGTTGGACGCTGGGGGTATAGAGCACTGGAACGTTGGATTCTCGGGGTTATAGAGCACTGGTACGTAAGACGCTGGGGGTATAGAGCACTGGTACGTAGGACGCGGGGGGTATAGAGCACTGGTCCGTTGGACGCTGGGGGTATAGAGTCCTGGTACGTTGACGCCGGGGTATAGGAGTATGGTACGTAGGACCTGGGGGTATAAGAGCCACTGGTACGTGGATTCTCGGGTATAGAGCAATGGGACGTAGGGACGCTGGGGTATAGAGCATGGTAGTTGGATTCTGGGGTATAGAGCATGGTACGGAGGACGCTGGGGGTATAGAGCATGGGTACGAGACGCTGGGGAGGTATAGGAGTACTGGTTACGTTGGAAGCGGGGGTATAGAGTAGTACTGGTACGTTGGAGCTGGGGTTGGTATAGAATTACTGGTTACGTAGGACGCTGGGGTATAGAGTACTGGTACGTTGGATGGAAGCTGGGGGTGTTATAGGCACTGGTACGTAGGGACGCTGGGGGTATAGAGCACTGTTTACGTAGGAACGCTGGGGGGATTTAGAGCACTGTCTGTTGGGGGGGTACTAGGACTCTGGGTAAAGAAGTTTATGGGTTGCATTAGCCTTCTTTTTTTGAATAAGTTTTAAAATATTTTCCTTTTCCATTATATTTTCTTTTCCCAGCAAGAAGGCCGGTTCACAGAGTTAGTAAGTAACAACTCCCCACCTCTTCAGAAAAGCCCTGTCGAGGCCTACGATGGAGATGGGACATGTGACAGATCTCTGAAAGAACATTGAAACTGGATTAGAGGGGCGTCTTGAACCCGGAGGACCTTGGACCATGGATGCGGACCATCCATATGGACCACATGGATCTATAGGAAAATCACTCAGGATTTTTAATAAAGACTTTGTGTTATCTGGGAACCGTTGGCTGAATGCAACAGGGACGAATCTTTTTTCACACCCAGACACTGTATCCGTGTGATTTTTTTTTTACTTTCTTGTCAAACAAAAAGAAAAGAGACCTTAAGACCAAAAAAAAACAACAAGAACAAGAGGGGGACATTTCCAACTCAATATGGTCTGCACCAAAAGACCAGCAGTCCCTGACTTTTTAACAAAGGCAAGAAATGAAAAACTGAAGTATTATGCACTATATTAGTGCTTTCCTGTTCTAGTATTTAACGATCTTTTCAAACAGATTTTTTTGCCTTTGTTTTTCATTGCATCGTGATGCAAATGGTGTTCTCAACACGTGATGTCATATGAATGTGTGTACACGCAGGCCTGATTGTCATAAAACCAAATCTCACGTGAAGATGAACTCTGCAGCTTGTTCCTTCCAACACCAGCAGACTGTCCTCTTTGCTTTTTAAAGCATTCCTTATTTGGATGTAGGGAAGCAGGAACATTTGATGTTGGGAATAGAGGACCCGGAGAACATAGCTTTGAATGTGTGACACTGACATAAGGCAATATAGGGCAATTCTGGGATAGTAGCATTCTGAGAACATAAGGCCCTTGGATTGCAGGTATTGGATAATATAGGATATTGGCAATATTGGTCCCTGGGTACACAAGTCCCCAAATATATAAGCTTCTGGGAACATAGGCTATTCATAGGCTGGGAATGTAATACTTTGAGAACATAATCTATTCAGAACACAGGACCCTGGGAACACAAGACCTTGGAAACATAGGATATTGGGAACACAGTCAATTGGATATACAAGTCCCTGACAACACAAGTCCCCAAGAATACAAGCTTCTGGGAACACTGAACCTTGGGAACATAGCGCCCTGTGAAGGTAAGACTTTGGGAACAAAAGATGTAGGGAATATAGGTTTTTGGGAACACAAGTCCTAACAATAAGTGGTCCTAACAGGCTTTAGACCCATTACATTCCTCATCAGGATTGCCTGGTTACTGACAAACAAAGACTGGATGACTTTAGATACAAACCTCTATCCAGTCTTTTTTCTAAATACCCCTTTTGGAGAAAATGTGTGTCTTTCTCAAATCATCGGCACTGACATTGTCTGACTGATCTTGTTGACCAAAGTACATTGGTTACAGGTCCATCATTACATTGTCAGTCAAGCTAAGATCTTTTGGAAGAACTGTCTGCAGTACAGTTCCAGAAGATACCTCAAACATCTTTGGACTAGCAACAAAAAACAAATATGCCATGGATGAGTGGTGTGTCTTGCCCGTGCTCAACTGGTAACACCTTCAGATATTGTTGAGCTGTTTTGAAACGAGGTCAACCCTCTAGAGCCATCTCACCCTTATTCCTGTTTCAAAAAGTCATTCTAAAGTCAGAATCGAACATCAGCCCAAATGTTTCAGATTAATGCCCATAGAGTGGGGCGAAAAAGTATTTAGTCAGCCACTGATTGTGCAAGTTCTCCTACTTAGAAAGATGAGAGAGGTCTGTGATTTTCATCATAGGTACACTTCAACTAAAAGAAATTTCCTTTTAAGAGATATCCCTTTGCACATAAATAAAGTCTATCTATCTAACCATGAGCGACAAAATGAGAAAAAAATCCAGGAAATCACATTGTAAGATTTTTAAAGAATTTAATTGTAAATTATGGTAGAAAATAAGTATTTGGTCAATAAAATTTGGTTCAAGTCAATACCAATGACCTTTGTTGGCAATGACAGAGGTCAAACGTTTCCTGTAAGTCTTTACCAGGTTGGCACACACTGTAGCTGGTATTTTGGCCCATTCCTCCATGCAGATCTCCTCTAGAGGAGTGGATGTTTTGGGGCTGTCGTGGGCAACTTCAGCGGGCCTGGACAGGTGTACTGGATTAAGCAGGAGGGCACGCCTGGCACTGCAGGATCTGAGTCCCTCTCTGCCTAGTGTGGTACTGATGGTAGCCTTTGTTACTTTGGTCCCAGCTCTCTGCAGGTCATTCATCAGGTCCCTCCGTGTAGTTCTGGGATGTCTGCTCACCGTTCTCATGATCATTTTGACCCCACAAGATGAGATCTTGCATGGAGCCCCAGATTGAGGGAGATTATCAATGGTCTTGTATGTCTTCCGTTTTCTTACAATCCCACAGTTGATTTATTCACACCAACCTGCTTGCCTATTGTAGATTCACTCTTCCCAGCCTTGTGCCCTTCGACAGCTCTTTGGTCTTGGCCATGGTTGAGTTTGGAGTCTGACTGTCTGAGGCTGTGGACAGGTGCCATTAATACAGGTAACGAGTGGAGGACAGAAGAGCTTCTTAAAGAAGACGTTGCAGGTCTGTGAGAGCCAGAAATCTTGCTTGTTTGTGGGTGACCAAATACTTATTTTCCACCATGATTTACAAATAAATTCTTTAAAAATCCTACAATGTGATTTCCTGGTTTTTTTTCTCATTTTGTCTCTCATAGTTGAAGTGTAGCTATGATGAAAATTACAGACCTCTCTCATCTCTCTAAGTAGGAGAACTTGCACAATCAATGGCTGGCCAAATACTTTTTTGCCCCACTGTATATCCCAGTATAGAGGACAGAACCATCTGAACTAAAATCATATGATCATTATGCATTGCTACAGTCTGATATCTTGCACATGTATGTGACAGGTGACAAGGTAAAGGAAAACTTTTCTATTGAGTGTATCTAGTCCCTCTTTGGGGGTTGTTATGCTGGCAACTTAGATCTGATCATCTCTTTGTTAGGGTTCAGTGCAAATCAGTAAAAAGACAACCCAACTGAACACTTTAACATTTCCTTTCTGCCCATGTGGTTCTATCAACTTTTGATGAATGTCGGTTCTTGATGTAGATCGGAGATCACCCCTCTTCAGTTTAGGCCAGCTTAGAAAATTCCTCCAGATTCCTTGAATTTTTAATGATATTATGCACTCTAGAGGAAGAAATATATAAATCCCTTCCAATGTTTCTTGAGGAACATTTTTTAAACATGTCAATAAACTGGAGATCCTCTGTCCATCTTTGCTCCTCAAAGACTCAGCCTTTAGTGGATACTGCTTTCATACCAAATCATGAGTATAACCCCCTGTGTTTACCTCATTACTAGCCCTAAATTGCCCTCTGTCCCAACTTTTTTTGGAATGGGTTGAAGACCTGAAATTCAGGAAAGGATGTGTTTTTAACAAATGAAATGAAATAACTTGGGTTCATATTTTCTGCCATGAAATCAAAATCAAAGTAGATGTAAGGAACACTGAGTTGTAGAATCCATGCTGAGGTTCACTGGCACATTTTCCTTTACTTTGTCATCTGTCAGTAGTTCAGTACATAATGCAGGCTGTTCATTAGTCAATTAGTCCGCTGAAGTACCTCACAAACTGTACAGCCTTTTATTGATGTATGGGCTTTTGTTGATGGATATTAACAAAGGCAATATAATTTGGGGTTTTACGTATGCATGCTTGCTCTGAGCTCATAATTTATCCCAAAAGTGGCCTTGCATTTCTCATAGGTTAGATTTTTTTTGTTTGTTTTATTTTCATCAGCGTGATAATGAAAGGAGCTCCTGTGTCTGTGGCCAATTCTGTAGTGTAAAAGACTCTCTACGCAGATCAAACCGATGCTTGAAGTTTTCTTTATGTTGTACTTTCAGTTCGAACCGTGTGTACTTGAAGAGTTGAATGGAAACGTTATTAAATTGTGATACTCTGTGGGAAATATCCGGTCTGGTTATTATTCAAAAATCTCCTTGTTGGTGCCCAAGGAAGTGTTACAGTCTGGCAGAGACGTTCCTGTCAAACCCTTGCTGTGTGTGGGCGAGCATTATCCTGCTGAAAAATACCAGTTGGAAGCCCTGCCATGAGAGGCAATGCGTGGCTGCTAACCTGTTAATGTCCCTCGTATCCCTGATAGGGGTGAGCGACTGTTGTAGACGATGGACCAGCACACCAGCAGTTGGGGCAGTGTGTTGCAGCAAAGGCAGGATTGCAGAGCTCACCATGAGGCCTCCATACTCAAACCTGACCATCATCAGATCCCAAACAGAACCTGGATTCATCACTACATTTACATTTACATTTATGTCATTCAGCAGACACCCTTATCCAGAGCGACTTACAATCCAAGCAATTGTGGATTAGGGGCATTGCTTAAGGACCCAACAGTGGCAGCTTGGCAGGGGTTGGATTTGAACCCTGGACCTTCTGGTCCATAGTCCAGTACCTAGGCTACTACAGTCACACTCCACAACACCACTGCAAACAAAGGCGTAGGTGGCTGGCTGTCAATGGCAGGACACCTAATGGGTGCATGGAAATGGTCCGGGCAGAGACAGGGGTGTGTAGTGAAGGTGCCCCCGTGTCTGGATGATGGATAACCAAACTGTAGGAGCTGCTTGTGCTTGTCTGAGGATCAAACAATCCTCTCTACTGGGGGTCTGTCTGGGCCGTCCGGAGCCTGTTCATTGTGTGTGGGTGCCCCCATAAAACCACTGCTCCCAACACCTCCTAACAGCTAGCTCAGAACGGCCTGGATGGAGGCAATTCATCAACGCCACCATCCTGCTTCCCCCTCTCAAAGTCTGTACACTGGGCAAATGTGTTCGAGTGCATCACCAAGAGGTGCACTACCCAAAAGTAGCCTCTGAGAGCCTTTTTAAAGGGCGGTGCTATAGGAGAAGCATGTTTATGCCCTCTTGTGTCTAATCAAATTTAACCCACCAGTGAGATTAGATCGTCCATGTGCGTCTACTACAGATGCTGTCCGTATATTAACAGTTTTGCACCCACATTTTGCTGACGAGCACCAATGTATATCAAATTTGCTTCTTAATTAAGAAGCTCTACCCTTCCAAGTGCCAAGACATACCTCCATTTGGCAGGTGGATGGGCGTTAATGTCTGCCCTGTTTTGGAATGTCCTTTCTCACACCCTGCAGCATGTGTTAGAGCAGCTTGGCTTCCGATCTGAGCCAGCAGTAAAAGCCAGGAGGACCTGAGTCCGTCCAATAAAGCCCAGAACTGCTGCTCTGGCAGGAAGTTACCTGGCTGAGCCGACGTTAATTAGAGCCTGATGGAGTTGTAGGTAATACTCTGTAATGAATTTAAATCAATCTCTTGCCATCGTGTCAGATTCAGAGGTCTGATGATCAAAGCAAAATGCCAAGATCAATGTAGAAGATGTGAGAGAGAAAACTTGAAGCACATTATAAAGTCAGAAAACTAAGCTCTGGAAACCTGACAGTGCTGCAAAACCACAGCAGTACGGCAGCAAGATTTTTAAAGAATGAGTACTGCCACCGAAACTTCCCTTCAGTGCCTTCTGTTTAGACCGTTCATTTCTAGTCTGATATACCCTCCATGGTCAAAATATTGGGACACACCTCTTGAGCTGAAGTCAGGTTTTTCATTCAGTCCTGTTTCCACAGGTGTATAAAATTCAGCACAAGGTCATGCAGTCTGTCTTTATAAACATTAGTGAAGAGCTGACTGAAATCGAGCGTGGTACTGTAAGCGACTGGCACAGAGCGTGGTACTGTAATAGGATGGCACAGAGCATGGTAGTGTAATAGGATGGCACAGAGCATGGTAGTGTAATAGGATGGCACCGAGCATGGTAGTGTAATAGGATGGCACCATTACAATGGGTGAAATTTCTTCCCTCCTAGATATTCCACCATCCGCTGGGAGTGGTTTTATTATAAAATGGAAGCGTTTAGGAACCACAGCGTAAAGTTACAGAGCGGGGGCACCCAGTGCTGAGGGAGGGGCATAGAGCATCAAAGATACCAACCAACCCACCAACGCTCTGCTGCTGTACCCAGTAACTGTAGAGGTCCAAACAATCACTGGGAAATACTGAGAGAGAGAGAAAGAATGTAAAACTAAATGAGACTTAACTGCATGAAAATCCTTCCCAGGAGAGTTTAAGCTGTTAGGGCTGTTATAGAGGGATCGACTCCATATTAATGCCTATGGATTTAGGATGGGTCATCAGAAAAGCTCCTGTAGATCTAATGTGGAGGTGTCCTAATACTTTTGTCCGTATAGTGTACGTTGAATAACATTCCAATAATCTGTAGAATCTGATAATAAGACAGACAAAGCATCTGCCTCCATTTAAGATGGTCATGTCGCTCTGGACCCTGTACTGCAGCAGTAACTGACTCAGGCCCGGTATCCCATCACAAACCATCAAATGAACTAAGCCGTTCAAAACTGAATGCATAGCGACATCTAGTGGTGTACAGAAAGTATAACAGCCAAATGACATCACATAATAATAATAAATAATAATCCTCTTTCTTTAATTGTTTCCACAATTGAACATTGCATATTGCTGCTCAGAGTCGCAGGCCTCACATATTAGGAGATAGATAGATAGAAAGAAATAATAATAATAATAATAATAATAAATGTTCATTATTAAGAATGCAAGAAGCAAAAGAAAGTAGAAAAGAATAATATACATTTATAAGTGATTTACTTTTATTAAATTACAAATAATTTTTAATTATCCTTAAGAAAGAAAGAAGGAGAGGAGAGAAATAATAATATACATATATAAATTAATTAGCTTTAGAAATTACAACGAATGATTTAATTTTCATTAAAATGAAAGAAAGATAAATGTACAATAATTATAAAATAAATAGTTTTATAAATAGTTTTATAATTTTATAAATTAGTCATTAGTAGGAAAGAAAGGAAGAAAGGAAGGAAGTGAGAGAGCAAAATAATAAAGTACTAACTCTTACTTTATAAATTACAAAGAAATATTTAACTATTATTTAAAAGAAGAGAATTAAACATACATGTAGGAATGAATTAGTTTTATAAAATCCATTCTTCCTTTCTTCCTCTCAGTGTTTTTGGGATCTCTGCAGCTGCATAAACAAGCCTGAGCGTCGTACCGAGGTTCCTCTGCTGCTCTGCTTCATGTGAGAGAGAAGAACCAGACTGTCTGAAAATCACAAAGATAAAAATAAAAGTCTGTCTATTAAGGATCACTTATTTTTTTAAACAAACTCAGTAATAAAAGTAAAAAATGATCCCAATCTGTCCTGATTAAATAAAACACCAAACAGCAGCACCTCTCAAACCTTCTGTTCTAGAAATAAAAATGTGCAATTATCAATAAATCAGTGTCAGATCTGTTTACAGGGGGTGAAATAAAATAAAAAAAAGATATAAAAAAAGGTTGATTGAATAAAATTAAAAAAAGTAAAATTGTAATTAGTTTATTGATTTAATAAAAACATAAAAGAAAGAGGGAAATGAATAAAAGAAGGGAAAGAGAGGAAAAAAACAACAAATTAATTTAATTTACTTAATAATAGACGAGTTTCGAATATTTGAGATACAAGAAGCAAAAGAAAGAAAGGAGAAATTAATAAAAATATATAAAAAATATATTACATAAGAAAGACAGGAATAAGATATACTACACATTCTGTATAATCGTACATCATACAACAATTATACATTATATATATTATAAATTGCAATATCTAAAAATTTAAACAAAAGAACAAAAGAAATCATCCAATTCATAAAAAGTTAAAAGTGTTTCTGAATATATGTCTGATAAAGATTTTTTATTGAACTTCAGTTAAAAAGATAAAAAGTTATTATTGTTATTATTATTAGTAGTAGTAGTATCATCATCACTATTATTTTTAACATTATTATTATTATTATTATTATTATTAGAGTTTCAACAGCTTTCTGTGTGTGTGTGTGTGTGTGTGTGTGTGTGTGTGTGTGTGTGTGTCAGCAGTTTGTAAATAAAATAACACTGTAAGGACCCAGAGTTCCCAACAGGAGATGAAGATCTGACATTTTGCTGAAAAGCCAAAATGGCCAAACGATTAGCTTTTTGTTACCGCGTTTAAGGTTAGGATTAAGGTCAGGTGTCACAGTAAATAGGTAAAGTAGTACCATGTCAATGGGAAGTCCCCACAATGATAAACATACTTAATAAAGTGGGACTGTGGTAGCCTAGTGGGTAAGGTACTGGACTATGGACCACAAGGTCCAGGGTTCAAATCCCACCTGTGCCAAGCTGCCACTGTTGGGTCCTTGAGCAAGGCCCTTAACCCACAATTCCTTGGATTGTAAGACTGTACCAATTGTAAGTCGCTCTGGATAAGGGCGTCTGCTAAATGCTGTAAATGTAAATGTAAATGTGTGTAGAGAGTACAGGCATGTTTATACTGCAAATGTGATTAGCTGACTGTGTGAGTGTGAACATGTGACCTTTGGCCTTATTATATAAGCCACAAATGTTTAACAAGTCTTACGCAACCACCAAGGCACGTACACACACACACACACACACACACACACACACACACACAGAGTACGTTCTTGATCGTGTCATTATGGAGCCTACAGATGTTAAGGTGGTGTGAGCCTGTTAGTAACTGGGATCTTCAGCCAAAACATCTCAGCTGGGTTCCATTTTACTGCAGTCTGGAAACCAGAATAATTATTTCATTATTTAACAAAGAAAAATAAGAAGGAATAGTAAGTTAGCTTTATCAATTACAAAGAATCATTCAACTTCCTTAAGAAAAAAAGGAAACAAAAAACATAGAAACCAACAAAAAAATGAACTAATACTGAACGTTGATTAATTGATGAGTTTTAGGAAACAGCTCTTTCTTTCTTTCTTTCAGTATTTCTTTCTGTATTTCTTAATACACATTCCTGTATAAATGTACTTTATTATCTCTTTCTTTCTTTTTTTCTTTCTTTCTGTCTTTCTCAATGCAAATATTCTGGTATAAATGCAAAATACTGTATATTCTTACTTTTCTTTCAAGAACACTGAAAATAGTATTTGCTTGTTGTCCCTGGTCTCTAACATTTTCTCTTTTTTTGCATTGTTGAGTCACTCCATATCCCATCTGTGCCCTCAACATTTTTTTTCATAAGAAATTCATAATTTACTTTATAATATGTATTGCAGTGATGTTCTCAGGTTTTCACTGGGTCCTGTTATCCTGAAGCTGTATCACCTGGATCTGCTGAAGACCACGGGAAGGTCAGAAGTAAGCTCTCTCTTATTTTTCCTGTACATTTGATGCTTTTGTAACTAACTGAGAAGGTCAATCTCAGCTGACTATCCTGTTGCCAAAATTATTTTTAGAAATCACTTGTTTATTGTAAAGAACACTTTTTGGCAAATCAACAGAATGTACTCGGTGTCCTAATGCTGTTAACATGGACGCCATGGGGTTATATTTTATGTATTTGCTCATTTTGTGCTCATTTAAAGAGTAACAGGACTGAGTAACAGTAAGAGGAGAAACCATGTAAAAATAAAATCGATTTGCCTGAGCTTGGCCAGTGCTCATTATTAATGGTTAAATTTGTTCGATTCAGTGTTGAAAAAATATAGAAAATGAGGAATACAACTCCATTATTTGAAATAATGCCTGACAAAATGTGGATTATCTGCGGGTCTGAACTGATCCATTCCATTTACATGATTCCCTGTGGAGAAATGATCTAGGTGCTCGTCGTTTAGCACACAACATGACTTAGGGAACGATTTAACAAGGAGAACTGAGGTACCACAGTGACTAAAAAACAAACAAGTGCTGTACATGTATTGTAACTGTTTTACCAATCAGAATTCAGTTTATTTATTTGTTAAAAGCCACTACATCGTTCTTTAGTATTTAGCCCTAGGGGAAATGAGGTGTAGTGAGGTGTAGTGAACAAGGGTGTGCGCTGGTTGAATTGAAACGCGTCCGCTGGGAAGGCAGAAAGAGAATCGAATCGGTTCAGATTCTGATCGTTCATCCGCAGCAGTGATCAGAGCAGGTAAGAGCTTCGGTTCTTACACACCGTGTTTCCCTTTCGTGTTTAACATCAGTAACAAATGCAGCCGGGATAGAAATCCGAGCTGAAGCGTTTCTGCACGATCTGATCAACATAAGGCTTTATTCCATGAAACCTGCAACCTTCTTTAAATCTGCTTTATGTTGCCTTGTTTTGCACTGCGATTTGTAGGCTGTTTAACACACGCAAAATCCTTAGAATCTAGATCGATTCTTATAATCAGCTAAGACTCGATACAGTATTTTTGATTTGGGTTGTGTTTAGGTCCATATAGATCGATTGTGATCACATCACGGTTCACATGATCGAATGGATTGATTATACAGGTGCTGCTGGAAATGGTTCATAAAAAAAGCAAATATTGACATAATAAATTTGCTCTGTCGGTCTAATGATGAACATGCCTCATTGATGTGTGTGAGCCTTAAGTATTGAGACGTGTTGTCAGAGCCCTCGGTGTGACTGATGAGTGTTTGGTTAAATCGTTGAGGGCGTTATTTTCTTGCTTATCACTTTAGGCCTTCAGTTCCAATGCTTCTGACAGCTACAGATAACACACACACACACACTTTCGATTAAAAGACGGACTGAACAGACTGTTTCTGCACTGGATCTTGTCTCGTTTCTCGGAACACAGAGCGGGTTATCCAATCTGACCGGTGCTCTGTCTTATCAAGTCATAACCTGTACCGGGCAAAAGGCTGCAGGACTGGATGGACAGGCTCAGGCTCAGATTCAGTGCTGTTCCGTGATTAGATCATTGGTTACTCTACTGAAGTTGAATGAGTGAGAATAAGCAAGGAGGCTTAGTGTTTGATCCCACCAGTCTCAGGCATGGCATGTCAATGCATAACACAGATTCTCCACAGGAACGTAAGAAAATAAATCATTTGTAGACATATCCTTATTATCTGTACTGCTAGTAGATGTTTGGGCATGTCTGTCTAATACGTACTTTTGTTGCAACACTAAGAAGTAGCCTACTAAATAAGTTCTAATTCTTAGCAGACCTCGGTCATGCGACACAATCAGAAAAAGTTGGGACAGTACGGAAAATGCAAATAAATAGAATGCAGTGTTTCTTATATGATCTTTGACTTTTATTTCATTGCAGACAGTATGAACCTGGGACATTTCATATTTGTTTGTGGTCGACTTCATTTCACTTAATAATAAACATCTGCTCCTGCATTTCAGGCCTGTAATACATTCCAAAAAAAAGTTATTTATGCCATGTTTTGGTCACTGGAATGCTGGTCAGAGATCAGATTCAGAGGTCCACCAAACCAGCAGCAGCTCAGCACTAACCAGCATGAAACCATCTTGGACCAACACTGACCTCATGCTGATTGATCAGCGTCCAAAACAAACTCTATGTTTAGAAGAATTTTAAGAGGGTTAATTGAATTGCAAAAACGTAATGAATGAAACCCAGTGTTTCCTATGAGAGCCAATAAAACCACTTGTGAATATATGAGCTGTTGTTCCTGAAATTAATCAAAATTCATATATTTTTCCCTAGATATAAATAAAACACCACTCCAGTAACCCCGGGATCCACTACTAATAAGGTAAATATCAGATTAACGGACTTCACCAGACTCTAAGCGTACAATACAAGGAGCAGAACATATTAGATGTTACAGGATATTTACAGGATAAGGCTAAACACTTTAACATCTTCCATAAAGAGATCATTTGTTGAGTTTAGGATCTTTCTCATTCTGTTGTTTTGCACAGTGAGCCTGAAATGACGTAATACAAACACTCACAGAAGCACATGGACCTAAAATAGTACATGGGGAACAAGACTGAGACAAAGCACCGTCCAGCCTGCGACTCATGGGATGATGGCGGCTTAGCGGTTACAGTAGTGGACTGTGAACCAGAAGGCCCAGGGTTCAATCCCCAAAACTGACACTTTTGGGGCCTTGAGCAAGGCCTTCAACCCACAATTGCTTTGATTAAGGTCCAGACCTTGACTTGGCCATTCCAAAACATGAACTTTATCTTCTGTAACCATTCTTTGGTAGAACGGCTTGTGCGCTTAGGGTCGCTGTCTTGCTGCATGACCCACCTTCTCTTGAGATTCAGTTCATGGACAGATGTCCTGATAATTTCCTCAATAAATAAATGACTGGGTATAATATTTTATATCTTTTGTTTAATCGGGTTCTCTTCATGTACGCATGACTTGAACGAAAATCAGATGTGTTCCTCAATGCAGAAATAGAGAGAATTCTAAAGGGTTCACAAACTTTCAGTCACTGTTTTGTACATATTTATCAGTAAAGCAAAGGCCAGCAAAGTTACATGTCTTGCCCAGCGCTGGATCTGGTGGTTGAAGATGGTGTGTTGCTGTGTTACAGATAGAAGATGGCCATGCGGTTTAGATGCCTGGTAGATGATTACTCCAGATACCTGAAGTCATTCAGTTTGTTTTTGGAACGTTCCTCTGAACACCAGTGCATGAGGGATTTCATTCATGGGACGGTTCCGGGCATCCTCGAGGGGTATGTGATGTGTCACGGCTAGGTGATTGTGGGAAGACAATTGTGTATGCAGTACTAAAATAAAGCTGTGAAAGCATGCATATATAAACGCGTAGCCCAGCTATCTTCTGCTGGCTTTAGTAAATGACTAACATGTCAGTAAAACTTTGAGCTGGAATGCCCAAGCCCAAAGCATTTGGTGAAACACAGCAACATTCAGGAAGAAAACAAAATAGGCTGATAGGCTTTGTGTGAGGTTTTTATTTAGCTGTGGAACAAGAGGAACTTTATGATGTGTTTGTTGCAAAACGGACAGAAAGAGTTGAGACATTTGTGAAGTTGCACATTACAAAATGTTATAGTTTAATAAAGTAAGTTAATTCTCTAACCGTGCTATTTCCATTCACTAACCTTCTCATAATGACATATGCAGTGGGGCAAAAAAAGTATTTGGTCAGGGCCAATGAGTGTGCAAGTTCTTCCTACTTAGAAAGATGAGAGAGGTCTGGTTTAATTTTCATCATAGCTACACTTTCAACTATGCGAGACAAAAATGAGGAAAAAAAAAATCCAGGAAATTCACATTTGTAGGGATTTTTAAGGAATTTAATTGTAAATTATGGTGGAAAATAAGTATTTGCTCAATAAAAAAAGTTCAACTCAATACTTTGTAACATAACCTTTGTTGGCAATGACAGAGGTCAAATGTTTCCTGTAAGTCTTCACCAGGTTTGCACACACTGTAGCTGGTATTTTGGCCCATTCCTCCATGCAGATCTCCTCTAGAGCAGTGATGTTTTGGGGCTATCACTGGGCAACACGGACTTTCAACTCCCTTCACAAATTTTCTCTGGGATTGAAGTCTGGAGACTGGTTAGGTCACTCCAGGACCTTGAAATGCTTCTTATGGAGCCACTCCTTCGTTGCCCAAGCAGTGTGTTTGGGTTCATTGTCATGCTGGAAGACCCAACCACGTTCCATCTTCAATGCTCTCACTGATGGAAGGAGGTTTTGGCTTAAAATCTCATGATACATGGCTCTGTTCATTCTTCCCTTAACACGGATCAGTCGTCCTGTCCCCTTTTCAGAAAAACAGCCCCAAAGCATGATGTTTCCACCCCCTTGCTTCACAGTAGGTATGGTGTTCTTGGGATGCAACTCAGCATTCTTCTTCCTCCAAGCACGACGAGGTGAGGTTCGCTTACCTTAAAAAGTTATATTTTGGTTTCATTTCATCTGAACCACATGATACCTTTCTCCCCCATCCTCTTCTGGCATCCATATGCTCCACCCCATGTACCAGCTTAGCAGGGGGGCACGCCTGGCACTGCCCAGGATTCTGAGACCCTCTTTCGGCATAGCCTTGTGTTAATTGAGTGCTAGCCTTTGTTACTTATGTCCCAGCTCTCCTGCAGGTCATTCATCAGGTCCCCCCATGTAGTTCTGGGATTTTTGCTCACTGTCTTCATGAGCATTTTGAACCCACTAGGATGAGATCTTTGCGTGGAAGCCCCAGATCGGAGGGAGAATTATCAATGGTCCATGTATGGTCTTCCGTTTTCTCTTACCCCCCCCCCAATTGCATCCCACAGTTTATTTATTCACACCAACGCTGCTTGCCCTATTGTAGATCATCACTCTTCCCCAGCCTGCTGCAGGTCTACAATTTTCTTCCTGGTGTCCTTCAACAGCTCTTTGGTCTTGGCCATGGTTGAGTTTGGAGTCTGACTGTTTGAGGCTGTGGACAGGTGTCTTTTATATAGATAACGAGGTCAAACAGGTGCCATTAATACAGGTAACGAGTGGAGGACAGAAGAGCTTCTTAAAGAAGTTACAGGTCTGTGAGAGCCAGAAATCTTGCTTGTTTGTGGGTGACCAAATACTTATTTTCTACCACGATTTACAATAAAATTCTTAAAAAATCCTACAATGTGATTTCCTGGATTTTTTTTTTTTTCTTCATTTTGTCTCTCGTAGTCTTTCTAAGTAGGAGAACTTGCACAATCAGTGGCTGACTAAATATTTTTTTGCCCCACTTATTTAAAGTGCAAAGAAAAGTCAGCAATAATATAAGTTTGAATAAATCAAGACCAAACCGTGCTTGTATGTATAACATTGCCACAAAAGACGAATAACGTATTTGGTTGCATTCTTACAGAAACAACAATCAGTTTCAATGTCAGGCTCATTAAGAACTCCTTCACTTGTTGCATATTTTTCAGATGAAAAATGATGCCCCTAGTGGCCAGGAGCACCTTCCAAAGTAAATGCAGCATTTTTGTGAATGTGTTTCTTTTCGGCTAATGCTGTTGTGTTCAGCCTAAATGTATTTGTGTTTTCGACTTTTGTTTGCCTCCTAAATGTTGTTGTGTTTCACCAAATACAGCGTTTTTGGAAATGTTGTGTTCTGCCTTCATGTTGCTGCATTTTTCCGTAGTGTATTTGTGCTCTGACTTAATGCTGTTGCGTTCTCAACTTCTGTTCTCTTTGTAAATGCGGTTGTGAGGTGACTCTATGGGCCACTGCAAAGAATGGTGTGATTGAGGAGAAACATCCAGTGAAAGGAGATCCTGTGGATGTAAACAACCCGTTGAAGAAAGTGGTGTGTCAAAAATTGTTCTGGTGACCATCTGGAGCATAATCAGGCAAACTGCAACCGAATACAACGCTGGTGCTCCAACTAAAGTATCTGAACAGAAGATTATGGGTTCGAGTGTCACTGCTGTGAAAGGAAAACAGAAAGGCAAGACTCCAGTGGGTGAAAGAACACAAAAACTGGATCAGTGAGCAGTGGAAAAACATGGCCTGATCTCTTGCTGGTGGAAAGCTCAGAATTTGGAGCAAGCAGCATAAATTGATGAACCGTCCTGTCACGTGTAACAGTTCAGGCTTATGGAGGTGGAGTAACGCAGGGTTTAATGTTTTCCTGGCACCCCTGGACCCTCTGATGCCTGTGGATGGACGTTTGGACAGTAGGGTTTACCTAATCATTGTAGCCGACTGAGTTCATCCCATCATGGCAGCTGTTTACCCTATGGCAGAAGGACAGTGCACCATGGGTCATATAGTCATGGATTGGTTTCCTTGCTTCCCTGGCTTTCACAGTCTTAATAGGATCTTAATACTGTAGAGCTGCTCTGGGACGAGAAAGAGCAGGCTGTCCCGTCCACATGGGTCAGGATTCCTACAGAACAGTTAACAGCTCACATATTTGTCATGGAAGCTATGCCATGACGAACTGCTACAGATCTGAAAGGCAAATTAGGTCCAACTCTCTACTAGATGGGTGTCTCTAATAAAGCTGCCATTCAGTGTATGTAATAAGGACTATAAGCATAACCTGAGTATTATTTAATACCAAATACATAACTTATAATAGCAATAGGAATAGTCCTAATAATTTGAATGCACCTCTTTCTTTTATCCGCAGTATCGGTGGAGGAAGATCCACGCTGAATGTGATGGGTGTAGGAAGTGGAGGAGGTAAGGCTGATGAGTCTGTAGATCTATTTTAATCCACACATTGGGGGGGATATTACTGATTCTTCTACTGATAATTCATGTGGCTCAGTCAATCAGATTTTAGAGCCAATGTTAATCTTTCCGTAAGGCTTCTTTTTGGAGGAACAGATCAAATGTAGACAGAAGCTCATATGAGGACTAACACGAGTGAAATGTGAGAGCTTCTGTACGAGATCTGGGAACTCAACATAAATTGATTAAAACCAGCAAGAGTCCTCCAATTTTCCGAAAAACATGACTGATGCACATAACATGTTTTATTATAATTACATGGATATATTTTCTGCTATAAGGGTTACGCACATTACTGTGGCATGTTCTTTACCTGACATCTCCAGGTGAGATTGACCTGGAACTCCTCGCCCAGCTACATGCCAAGCATCCCAAAGCTCGAGTGGAAAACGAGGTGGTGGAACCCAGTGGAGATATGGTTTACAAATATAAAGGTACAAACTGGAACAATCTATTAGGATTCTGTTAGAAAGCGTGTACTTTATACAGAGCGGAACCTGTGTACGTGCAAAGCAGCGTTATTGTTCAGGAATTAACTTTAATGTTTAATTCATAGCTAGTACGGAATCAAAAATTAACTTATTATTATGTAACTCCATCAGGGCCAGTCAATCATAAATGCATACTATTATTTATTTAATTTGTTTAATTTTTAACACCAAGTTTGTCTCAGAAAAAAAAAGAGGTCACAAGCTAAATCTCCTTCATGTCACGGTGAGTTGTGTCGACTAGCACTGCATTTGGACTTTTATTTCATTGCAGACAGTATGAACCTGAGATATTTCATGCTTTTCTGTGGTCAACTTCATTTATTTTATTAATTAACATCCATTATTGCATTTCAGGCTTGCAACACATTCCAAAAAAATTGGGACGGGGGCAATTTAGGGCTAGTAATGAGAAAAAAAGTGATTTCAAACAGGTGATTATAATTGTGATTTGGTTGAAAGGGATTTCCATATTTCTCCCTCTGCAGAGCATGATGTCATTAAATGATTCAAGGAATCTGGAGGAATTTCCTAAAATAGCCTAAACTGAAGAGGGGTGATCTCCGCTCCCTCAGACGGCACTGCATCAAGAACCATCATTCATCAATAGCTGATAGAACCACATGGGCAGGGGATTCCTTTATCAAACCTTTATCAAGCTCTACAATACAGAGATACATTCACAGATACCACTTAAAACGTTACTGTGCTAAAAAGAAGCCTTATGTTATAACCATGTCCAGAAGCGGGTACTTAAGAAGCTTGAGAGATGAGAATTCATTCTGATTAATTCTGTGATTTAGCTCTAGGTAAAATGGTATACAGTGCTGCTTGAAAGTTTGTGAACCCTTTAGAGTTTTCTATATTCCTGCATAAATATGACCTAAAACATCATCAGATTTTCACACAAGTCCTAAAAGTAGATAAAGAGAACCCAGTTACACAAATGAGACAAAAATATTATACTTGGTCATTTATTTATTGAGGAAAATGATCCAATATTACATATTAGTGAGTGACAAAAGTATGTGACCCTCTAGGATTAGCAGTTCATTTGAAGGTGAAATTAGAGTCAGGTGTTTCAATCAATGGGATGCCAATCAGGTGTGAGGGGGCACCCTGTTTTATTTAAAGAACAGGGATCTATCAAAGTCTGCTCTTCACAACACATGTTTGTGGAAGTGTATCATGGCACGAACAAAGGAGATTTCTGAGGAGATCAGAGAAAGAGTTGTTGATGCTCATCAGGATGGAAAAGGTTACAAAACCATCTCTAAAGAGTTTGGACTCCACCAATCCTACAGTCAGACAGATGGTGTACAAATGGAGAAATTCAAGACCATTGTTTACCCTACCCAGGATTGTCAACCAACAAGAAATCACTCCAAGAGCAAGGCGTGTATAGTTTGTGAGGTTCACAAAGGACCCCGGGTTAAAACTTCTAAGCCACTGAAGATTCCTTTAAGAATTTCCTCCTCTTATATAAGTCAGAATTGAATGTTCCATCACTCATGGCAAGTCCGTCCCCCTAAGCACACAACTTTTCTACTAACCAAAGAATGGTTAACAGTTCATGTTTTGGAATGGCCCAAGCCAAAGGCCTGACCTTAATCCAATTGAATTTTGTGGGAAGGACCTGAAGTGAGCAGCAATGTGAGGAAGCCCACCAACATCCAGAGCTGAAGCTGTTTCTGTTACGGGAGGAATGGGCTAAAATTCCCTCCAAGCCGGTGTGGCAGGCACTGATCACCAGCTTACAGGAAACGTTTCAGCTGCAGTTATTGCTGCACAGGGGGGTCACCTAACTGAAAGCACAGGGTCCAACATACTTTTGCCACTCACTAAGATATGTAATATTGGATCATTTTCCCTCAATAAATAAAGGACCAAGTATAATATTTTTTAATCATTTGTGGTAACTGGGTTCTCTTTATCTATTTTAGACTTGTGTGGAAATCTGATGATGTTTTAGGTCATAATTTATGCAGAAATACAGAAAATTCGAAGGGTTTCACAAACTTTTCAAGCACCAATTAATACTATAAATCTCTTGTCCTGCCTGACGTTCCCTGCTCTGCAGTCCTGATGTGTCGGTTTTCTGGTGTGGATAGTTTTTGGTATCGGCAGACGCCGGGCCTCGACACGTCACCATTTCAGGTGTCCTAGATGACCGGCGTCGGAGTTTTGAGAGTGAACGAAGCAGGGAAGCCTAAGAAATATGGACTCTCATTCACAATGATTCAGGTTCCTGAAAGATGAGATTTGATGTTGATTAGAAAAAATAAAAGCGTGCTCGTGCCCTCTATACAAAAGTTCCACAGATGCTGTGCTACGTGGAGAATCCGGAGGCCACGGTCTCTTTCTTCAGAAGCTTATTGGACAGGGACGGCAAACTGCTCATCATCCTGGTCTCAGGTAAGAAGGTTTATTTAATGTCACGTCTTCTACCGTGCCCAGGTAATGTTTGCATAGTGATTTGGCAGAGGCTTTTATCCAAGACTGATAAACATGGGCAGCTTCTGCAGAGATAGGCGAATAAGGACGTTTGATGGCCTGACCCCTGCAGGCTATCATTGTTTGAGTGCTCTGACTATGTGTACATAGTGGAGGGGTTAGAACATTCTGAATCATGTGTGCAACATCACTAATGCTTCTTCTGAAACTTGAGCATTAAAAAACAGTCAAGCAGCAATAATAATAATAAGAATAGGCTTTATTTATAAAACAACGTCTTACAAAGTGCTTCACAAGTAAAAGTAAAGACAAAAGGATACATAATACATATAAGAACAATAAAACAGTAGAATGATACAAAAATAGTTGGATGTGATGGGATGCCTTGCTGCAGAGTTTAGCGCCCTCTGTAGGTTAGAAATGGAGCTCTTTGGTAGGTCAGAAAGAAGAGCATTACAATAATCCAGGCGTGACAATATAAAAGCATGTATAAGCTTCTCCCTATCAGCCAGTGAGAGCATGTTACACACCCTGGATACATTTCTGAGGTGGAAGAATGCAGTTTCACAGACGTTGCTAATATGGATCTTAAAACTAAGATCACTGTCGAAAGTGACCCCCAGGTTTTTGACCATGCTTTGTGAGTCTAAAGAACAGGATTTTAACAATGTCAGTGCCTCTGCCTTCACTTCACCGTTACCAATAACAATTATTTCAGTTTTATCCTTATTTAGCTGCAGAAAATTATGACACATCCAGGAGTTAATATCATCTAGACACTGAAGCAAGGTGTTGATAGATAGACGAGGGTCAGAAGCTAAGGACATATACAATTGTGTGTCATCCGCATACTGATGGAAGGAGATATTATATTTGTTAATTATTCTGGCCAGTGGTAGCATATAAAGATTAAACAGCATTGGTCCTAGAATGGAGCCTTGTGGCACTCCACATGAGAGGGTGATGCTTGGATGAGGAGTTTGTAAGTGTAACACAGTAGTCACGGTACTTAAATAGGACTGGAACCAGTTTAGTGCTGAGCCAGGGAGACCGACCCAATCGTGTAGGCCATTAGGCAAAATGGTCGACAGTGTCGAAGGCTGCACTAAGGTCTAATAGAACTAATATAGATGTATCACCAGCAGCTTGATTCATTTTAAGATCATTTAAAACTTTAATGAGTGCTGTTTCTGTTCTGTGATGGGCCGGATTGAAAAGCTTCATATATGTGGTTTGAATGGAGATAGTCACCTAGTTGGATAGACACCACCTTTTCAGTGATCTTACCCAGAAAAGGAATATTAGAAATTGGTCTGTAATTTCCAATAATGGACGGGTTAAGATTGCTCTTCTTAAGAAGAGGCCTAATAACAGCAGTTTTAGGACTCTGGGGGTAGATTCCTTGTTGTAGTGACTGATTAACAATGTTCCAAACATGGATCAAATAATTATTTGAAATATTTAGTTGGTAGAGGGTCGAGAGGGCAGCTGGTGTTATTCAGACGTGAGATCACTTTAGTGAGGGTTTCATGACTAACCGGTGCAAAGGCTGACAAATTACTTACTGCCTTGCTGGGAACAAAGTGTCCCAAGACGGGAGGCCACTACTAACAATGTCTTCTCTAATGGAACACATTTTTAATTTGAGGTCTCTGATATGGCTTGAGAGGAACAGTTAACCAGTTTGTCTATTGTAAGAAAAAGGAATTTCGGATTATCTTTGCGTTGAGCGATTATCTACCGTTGAGCTGTAATTCTTGTATAGATCATAATGAATAGTGAGCTTAGTCTGTCTCCATTTTCTTTCAGCATGTCTGCATCCTCTCCTTAGCATAAGTATGGTGGTTGAGTGTTTCCTTGGGGCTTTATTAATGCATGGCACACATTCAGTTTTTAGTGGTGCCAGAATGCTAATGCAATCCCTAATTCTGGTGGTGAAATTTCCAACTAGCCGATCACAGTCAGCCTCAGTAACAGGGAACGATAAGGCAAACAGATC
The DNA here is from genome assembly GCA_025084515.1 of Ancistrus triradiatus. Taxonomy (NCBI): domain Eukaryota; kingdom Metazoa; phylum Chordata; class Actinopteri; order Siluriformes; family Loricariidae; genus Ancistrus; species Ancistrus triradiatus. The sequence goes on from JAJAGP010005502.1 coordinate 28,241, forward strand.
TGAGAAAGTAGTTTTAAAATCAGCAGTAAAATAGTGCTTGCTGATTACTTTCCTGCTTAACTTAAAGTTAGTAAGCATAGTCATTGTGACAAAGATACAGTAGCGATCAGATATTCCAAAATCAAGGACAGCGGACACCCTGATGTCTAGCCCATGAGATATGAGCAAATCTAAAGTATGTCCATGTTTATGAGTAGGGCCAGATACATGCCGAGTCAGGTCAAAAGCATGTAATAACATAATGACGTCATTTATAATAGGAGCTGTGGGCGTATCAAGTGGATGTTGAAGTCTCCAGTGATGAGCACATGGTCAAAATCTGTGAAAATGTTTGACGATAGCTCACCAAATTCCTCAGGAAAACCGGCCATTCATTACCGAAAACAGACTGTGTACCCTTAATATTAATGACAAGATATTAAAATGTGGAGAATTCCCCAAGATGTACTTGTTTGACAGACATCTTATGACAGTACAGGTATGCTACACCCCCACCTTTCATGTCAGCTCTAGGGACACTGGAAAGGCAGTAATTAGGTGGGGCTTCTTCATTAAGGACAACACTATCATGAAAAATAATGTCAAGTTTATGGTTTTCAAGTAACTGGCCCACAGTAACTGCTTTGTTTCCAAGTGACCGGACATAGAGGACAGCAGTATTTAAAGCAGTGGATGATGGTTTTTGCTTGTAGTGTTTATCATTTCTAATTAACATAGGCTTAACTAAATTGAATATATTAGAACCATTTTCTGTTTTTGTCAGCTTTGTATAGCCATGCCACCGGTTGCTACACAAGGCGGGATATTGCGGTGAGAAGCAGCATGGTTTCCAGCATATCAGGGCTGAGCGTTCCATTTCACTGGCCGCAGTGGAGGGGTTTCTTGTTCTCCAGTGAACTGTGGTGAACAGGATGCACGAGCTGGGGAATGAAGGTGCTCCCTGTTGACTGATACCAGTGGTGATGGAGGTAGTGGATGAAGTTGTCGCTGTGGAAGCGGTCTAAGTGTTCTGTTAGTATACTTCAATCGAACACAAGTCCTGATTGAAGTTTTCTATAGAACTCAGTCCATGAAGGATACAGTTCTTGTTGAGCCATGGATTCAGAGATAAAAGACGAGTGAAGATGCCCGTTCGCCATGTGGCCCGCTGATGAATACTTGCAGGTTCAAACTTTTAAGTGCATTAAAAATTTCTAAAAAGTCCCTCTTTAGTAGCTGTGATAGCTCCTTACGAATGCCATGTTTACCAACATGCACAATCATCCTACTGACCGTCTGATGGTCAGCTAGAATAGCAGGAAATTCCTCTTTAATGTCTGATACAGTAGCATTGGAGATGCAGTGTCACAGTGAATTTAGTACTGACATACCTTACGGTAGGAGTCCCCAGTAATGAGCGTGTTGTGTCTGGACTTGCTTTCAGCCAGGATCCGCTCTCGCCCAGCCCCCGCCCAGTCTCTGATTTAGTTTAATGGATCTGGCGTCTCTCCTGGCGTCTATCCAGTGGTTATTTGAGTCACTGTTACCTTTTCATCAGCTCGAACCAGTCTGGCAATTTTCCTCTGACCTCTGGCACCAACAAGGCATTTTCAAGGATATTTTCCTATGTCTGACAATTTCTAAGCCATATTCATGATCATTCTTAGATTTTGATGCCAAAACGAGCTAAAGTGAGCTACGTGAGGCCATATTTGTGGACGTTTAGTGCTAAATTTGCAAACTAACTTCAATTATAATGCCAAATCAGAAAAGGTTGGGATGGTATGGAAAATGTAAATACAAAAATAAAATAATGCAGCATTTCCTGCATTTATTTCATTGCAGACAGTATGAACCCAATATATTTCATGTTTTGTTTTTGTTGTTCATAAACATTCATTCCTGTATTTCAGGCCTGCACCACTTTCTGAAAAAGAGCAGCAATTTAGGGCTAGTGATGAGGTTTTTTAAAAAAAAGCTAAATAATGATGTGATTTCAAACAGGTGATTGTAATCATCATTTGGTAGAAGAGCAGCATCCACAAAAGGTCAAGTAAAGATGGGCAGAGGATCTCCAGTTTAACAAATGTATGAGAAAATGATTGAAATGTTTAAAAACAATGTTCCTCAAAAAATACAGTGGGGGAACAAAGTATTTAGTCAGCCACTGATTGTGTAAGTTCGTTTGACCTCTGTCATTGCCAACAAAGGCTATTTTACAAAGTACTGAGTTGAACTTTTGTTATTGACCAAATACTTATTTTCCACCATAATTGACAATAAAATTCTTTAAAAATCCTACAATGTGATTTCCTGGATTTTTTTTCCTAATTCTGTCTCTCATAGTTCCTTCATCTCACCTAAGATGAAAATTACAGACCTCTCTCATCTTTCTAAGTAGGAGAACTTGCACAATCAGTGGCTGACTAAATACTTTTCTGCCCCACTGTATTTGGAAGGGATTAGCATATTTCAGTCCTAAATATGCAAGTCCTTTTTCTGCATTGTTTTATTGAAAAAATGCATGGACATCCCTGGAAAACATGTTGTCCTAAAGGCAGCTGATGTTGCTCTAAAATCTGCCTACTTTTCTGAATTAACGCTGCAGCACAGAAGTGCAAATAACCTTTACCAAGGGCCCTGACCTGACCCCATACAATGACAGAGAATGGCTTTTGGACTTGTTGCTGATAACAGTCTGGATGGTCTTTTTCATCGTTGTTCGTCCATTTCTTCAAAAAAAAGATCTACAATACTGATGGGTCTGAGCACAATCCCCGTTTCCACTGTGTGAAGGTCCATCCCAGATGCCTCCGAGCCCATCAGGCTTCTTTTTTAGCACAGTAACGTTTTAAGTGGCATTTGTGAATGTAACTCTGTATTGTAGAGCTTGATAAAGGTTTGATAAAGGAATCCCTTGCCCATATGGTTCTATCAGCTATTGATGAATGACGGTTCTTGATGCAGTGCCATCTGAGGGAACAAAGATTACCCCTCTGCAATTTAGTTTGGGTTCTGAAATACAGGTGGACATTGTAGGCATTTTGAGAAGAAATTTACATTGTTTCTAGGAATCCTGTCACTTCACCTGCATTTCCCTTAGAACGAGATGAAGTCCAAGATGAGGCCTGTTTCATTTAGAAGGCAACATGGGCTTCTTATCTTGCTGTACAAATATTCTGTGCAGCGATGGCTCAAAGATTCTGACATATTAATCAGAAGCCTGATAATATAAGTCCCAGCTGTCGGCACCTAGCTCTCAGTGGGATGAAATCTTTTACACATGAACAGTTCAGATCAGGTCCTTCCATAACATTCCTGTTGGATTAAGGTTTGGACTTGGCCGTTCCAAAACATTAACTTTATTCTTTACAGTTTGTTGCTATAATTTAGAATTCATTGTTCCGTCAGTGATGGAGAGCCGTCCTGGATCAGACGCAGCAAAACAGCAAACCATGATACTACCACCACCATGTTTCACAGATGTGATGAGGCTGGAATGTAGTGTTTTTCCTTTCTCCATACAAAACGATTTAATTTTAACCCGAAAGTCTTTTTTGCTTGCAGGTGAGAGTGGGTGGGGCAGATTATGGAGAACATACCGAGCTCAGCTGTGCCAAAGCAACATCAGCCAGTGTATCACGACCGGAGACGTAAGGAGCTTTCTGGATGCTAAAGGAATTCCCTACCAGAGCTACAGACTCCCGTCTCAGATGGACATCACCGAGTGTTTCACCGCTGGAGATGAGAAAGGGGAGCTGCTGCTGGACTTTCTGACTGAGGTGTTGGAATTCAGTAAGAGTGCTTCTCCAGAGCTGAAGGCTGGAGTGCTGGAGCTTCTCAGACATTCAGATTGTAGCCGAGAGGTGGATGGAAGAATCATGTTCAACAATAACCTAGAGGCCTTGGTGCTTGGCTGATAGGGCAGAAACTGAAAGATACAGATAAGGCAGAGTAGTATAAACACTCAAACAAGGATTTAACTAGAGACAAGGCAAGACTGTGAAATTTACACTTATTTGACCTCATGTGGCGTCTCACATGGTACATCCATACTAATTACTGTATATATACTGTTATATGTATATGATATTATATGGTAGTCAGCTGGTGCATTGGCACGTACACTAAATGGCCACTTTATCAGAGACACCTACAGTGGGGCAAAAAAGTATTTAGTCAGCCACTTATTGTGCAAATTCTCGTACTTAGAGAGATGAGAGTGGTCTGTAATTTTCATCATAGCTACACTTCAACTATGAGAGACAAAATTAGGAAAAAATCCAAGATATCACATTTGTAGGATTTTTAAAGAATTTCATTGAAAATCATGGTAGAAAATAAGTATTTGGTCACCCACAAATAAGCAACATTTCTGGCTCTCACAGACCTGTAACAACTTCTTTAAGAAGCTCTTCTGTCCTCCACTC
>JAJAGP010005503.1:0-32642 GCA_025084515.1 Ancistrus triradiatus
AAAAAAAAGTATTGCAGTATCGTGCCGTATGTAAGATTATTCCCTCTGTTTCTTCTGTAGGCTCTGTTAATGATATGCCTGCGTTATTAAATTAAACATGGCATGATTATTTGTTGGGACTACAAATGCAACCCTGTTTATACCTATGATCAGTTATTATAAGGCCATGACGGCTGCATTTATCCTCTCTGTGACGTAACAATGCCAAAAGGTGTCTGAGGTTCGAATGGAAGGCTGATAAAGTTCTTAAACGAGTAAATTCAGTCAGCCATTTGGTCGCCGGACATCGGACGGAGACGCACGCACACGGGTTTCTTCAAACCATTTCACTGATATTTCCACATTGTTCTTTGCATTCTGCATCAGGTTAAGCACGTTTTTTGTCGTGTGCAGAATGCGGCCAGCTGTTTATGTAGCTGGCATCGCCGCTGCAGCAGCGGCCACTGGCTTTCTTTTTTACAGGTGGCAGCAGCGGAGGCTGGAGCGATTGGAGAGGGAGCGATCGGTGGATGTCGGTGTCCAAACCGCACTCACTTACGGTCAGTACAAAAGTATCCATCCCTGCTTATACAACTGATCTCTGAAGAGTTTCTGCTTATTACAGTGCTTATAGTAATAATAATAATAATAATAATAATAATAATAATAATAATAATAATAATAATAAAATAATAAAGGGTAATATTGTAAATAAAAAAATTAATAAAATAATTATTATTTCTACTACTATTGGTTATTAATAATAATAACCAATAGTAACAAGAAATAATAGTACTAATAATAAGAAGAAAAACAAAAATAATAACAAAAATGAATAAATAAATAAAATAATAATAATGATAATAATATCATATTATCATTATCATCATAATAATTGTATTATTAGGCTGTTATTATTAATCAATTAGTAATTTATTAATCTATTATTTATAACCTGTTATTATTAACTTATTATTATCACTGTTATATTCTAATTATTTATTATTATTAATAAAGTGCTAATGTACAGACTGATATATAGTGTCATATTAAACGTTCTTATTCACACATTAATCATTTTCTGACCACAGATTTACCGGAACCTGTTGCTTCAGCACCACCCCCAGCCACTGAGCACGAGGTACCTCTGACCTCTGGATGTTGTAGGCTACATAACCTACCATTCAGAAATGTCTTACACTAGAATCTAACACAGCTCTGTATTATATCCCAAACAAAAATTGTTATCATAGGACACCATTGTGCTACATGAAGCACCGATGGCAACCCAGCGATCTGTGGTCCCATTCAGGGTAAGGATCAGCTGTGACTCCCTCCTATCATAATGCATGAGCTGTTCTTAAATCACTAAATCTGTCTCTGTCCAGATCCAGCACGGGAGCTGTCAGGGCATCCAGAGGAGTGAGAGGAAATTTGTCCACCGCTCCTCTGACTTTTACTTTGATGGACAGAAGGTTTTGTTTTTGTCCTGTGTCTCAGTACAGTGTCATCTTAATATGACTTTCCTCATGACATACTACAGTGTATCACCTGGCTGTAGTGGCTTTTGTATGGAGTGAGATCACTATCTTTGATACGAGAGCGCGAAACCAAAAAGCGAGAGCGCAAAATCACAAAACGGAAGCACAAAATCACTTTAAATTGAGCGAATGCAAGAACTGTACGCTTTCAACGCGGCAGCGTGTTTTCAGTTCTGTGTGCGTTTTCAGTTCTGTGCGCGTTTCGTAGATACAAACCGGAAATACATCAGAGGCCAAGGCTTGGAAGATCGATACTGGAACTATCGATTGTAAGATGTCACAATCGGCAAGAAGGAATAATATAGAGAAAAAATGCAGTAAAGAAGATACTAAATGCATTATTAAAGCTAAAATGAAGGATAAATGGCAAAATCTATGGGCACAGAACAGACTGGAGGACAGTTTTATAATATTAAAAGTAAAGTTGGAAAGGGCAGGCACACAAACTGAAGTAAGCAAGAAGAGAGCATATTATCAAGAATGCGATCTGGACATACAGGGTTAAACAGCAGCTTGTTTTAATGAAGAAACATATTGAGGGCAACTGTGAATACTGTAATAATCAAGAAAAAAACTGAGTAGAACATGTCATTCTTCATTGTCCTAAATATTATCAAGCCAGACAATGATTAATTTCACATCTTGAGGGAAAATCAAATTAGAATGAAATTACATGGACATATATCAAAAGTTTGGGCACTGTTAATCAAAAGTTTGCTGATTTTTTCTAAGTTAAATAAGCTAGTCTAACCTCTACGTGAAAACAATAGTATGACATATTTCTACAAATGTTTAATGCACAGTATTTATTTTATGAATTTAACATGTTGGAAGAACATAATATAAATTGTGACATTGCAGATTTGGGACACCCTGTCAGTCAGAAACAAAACTACAGGGAATCAATAGGTGCCCAAATCTTTGCAACTTGCAGCATTTTGTGTTATTTTCTCCCCAGTATGTTAAATTCAGCAAATCAAGTGATGGTATTACATTACAATTTAGACCTGTTTCCATTTTGAATTTAGAACGATCTTCCCAATTGTCAGGCCTATTGTGTGAACATGTGATTTGATTGTAAAGATGTCTGAAATAACTCTGCATTCTCAGTAGATATAATGGATTTGAGATAATGTATAGCTCTGTCGATTTCTAGCAGCTGTGCAGAGAACTCGGACTGGCCATCATACAACCCCTGGCAAATAGTATGGCAATCACCAGTCTGGATGAGCACTCAATCAGACATTTTCATTCTGTAAAACAAATCAGATCAAAAACATGATACAATAATAAGGTCATTCCAAAGTGCAACTTGTTGGCTTTCAGGAACACTCAAAGAAATGAAGAGAAAACATTGTGGAAGTCAGTGAATGTTACTTTTATTGACCAAGCACAGGAAAAAAATATGGAATCACTCAATTCTGAGAAAAAAGTATGGAATCACTCAAATTTGAGGTAGAAAATAAGGACACACCCAGTCAATTTCCTTTCCCTAAATGGACACCTGCCTCAGAGTAGATCTGCTCGTTAGTCTGCAGTTAAAAACACCTGCAGTCATGACACCTTGGAGGGCTGCTGGACGAAGTGGAGTGGCAAGAACCATGGCCCCAACAAGAGAAATGTCTCTTGAAACAAAAGAGAGGATTGTGAAACTTCTTGAAGAAGGTAACTCTTCACGCATGGTTGCTAAAGATGTGGGCTGTTCACAGTCAGCTGTATCCAAGATATGGACCAAATACAAACAGCATGGAATGGTTGTTAAAGCCAAGCGTACTGGTAGACCAAGAAAGACATCAAAGCGTCAAGACAAACAACTTAATGCCATTTTGTCTTGAAAACCGAAAAAGTACAAACTACACAGATGGGATTTCAATACAGGAAAGCTAAAAGAAAACCATCATTGACACCTAAACATAAAAGAACAAGACTGCAATGGGCTAAGGAGAGGCAATCATGGACTGTGGATGACTGGATGAAAGTTATCTTCAGTGATGAGTCAAGAATCTGCATTGGATAAGGTGATGATGCTGGAACTTTTGTTTGGTGCCGTTCCAGTGAGATTTATGAAGAGGCCTGCCTGAAGAAAACAACCAAATTTCGACAGTCCTTGATGATATGGGGCTGTATGTCAGGCAAAGGCACTGGGGAGATGACTGTGGTTAATTCTTCTATCGATGCGTAAGTTTACATTGAGATTTTGGACAGTTTTCTCATCCCTTCAGTTGAACAGATGTTTGGAGGTGATGAAATAATTTTCCAAGATGACAATGCATCGTGCCATAGGGCAAAAAACAGTGAAGGCATTCCTTGGAGAAAGACACATTCAGTCGATGTCATGGCCTGCAAATAGTCCAGATCTCAACCCAATTAAAAACCTGTGGTGGAAATTGAAAAAAATGGTCCACAAGAAGGCTCCGACCTGCAAAGCTGATCTGGCAACTGTTATCAAAGAGAGTTGGCACCAAATTGATGCAGAATACTGTTTGTCACTCATCAAGTCCATGCGTCAGAGACTGAAAGCCGTTATAAAAGCCAAAGGTGGTGCAACTAAATACTAGTGATTTATTTTGAATGGTCTTTTGTTTATCTGTTTTTCATGATTCCATACTTTTTTCCTCAGAATTGAGTGGTTCCATATTTTTTTCCCCTGTGCTTGGTCAATAAAAGTAACATTCACTGACTTCCACAATGTTTTCTCTTCATTTCTTTGAGTGTTCCTGAAAGCCAACAAGTGCACTTTGGAATGACCTTATTATTGTATTATTTTGATCTGAGTTTGTTTTACAGAGTGAAATGTCTGAATGAGTGCTCATCCAAGACTGGTGATTCCATACTTTTTGCCAGGGGTTGTAGTATGGTCCTTCTTTTGAAATAATTTCCCAGTTTACTTTTAATATTGTAAAACTGTCTTCATCCTTCATTTTAGCTTTAATAATGCATTTAGTATCTTCTTTACTGCATTTTATATTATTCTCTATATTATTCCTTCTTGCAGATTGCGACATCTTGCAATCGATAGTTCCAGTAACGATCTACCAAGCCTTGGCCTCTGATGTATTTCCGTTTTTTTTCTACGAAACGCGCACAGAACTGAAAACGCGCTGCCGCGTTGAAAGCGTACAGTTCTTGCATTCGCTCGATTTAAAGTGATTTTGCACGCTCGTTTTCTGCTTTTGCGCTCTCGTATTAAAGATAGTGATCTCACTCCATACTTTTGGCTTAGTGCTTCCCAGCGGACGCAGTGGCTCACAGCTCTCCCTACTTGTGTACCTTTTTGTGTTTTTTGTGTGTTGTCCTAGTACATTTTACATCGTCTACGAACACTTACAAATACTACAGCCGTATGGACTTACTGAACATCGGGTTTCAACAGAAAACGACCATCTCTAGCGATTTTCATCGCACTCACAACATTCCGGACGAGATAGCGAGACCAGCGGGATCTATGTGGATTGTTATCGGGTCTGGCAAGCGACGTAGACGTCGGCACGAGAAAAAACAAAAACTGGGTTGCAGGGCTGGCTTGCTGAATAAGCTAAAGAAACAGCTACTCAAACAACCGCGTACATTTTACCAAACTCTATATCAAGTTTTCAAACATAAATATATACAAAATGTTGAGCCATGTTACTTATTTTATTCTATGTTAACATATCCTGTTGTCCAAAGAAAGAGATGTGCATTAATAAGTTGGAACAGACAGAATAGAACCAAGAGAGCCACATATTACAACGTCAATGATAAAAATAATAACCACAGGGAATTTGACGTAAACTTTGTTTATAAGCTGCACTACACTAAATCTAGGCCTAATTATGCTCACTCCACAGTGAAACATGTCTGTGTTAAGGGTGATGTGATATGAACTCACAAAAATCTGAAAAAATGTGATATAAAAATCACAAAACATTGTGTAATGCCCACCCATACCTGTGGTGTAAAATGCCATGGACTGAATCAGCCTATATGATGGTTAGGTTATTGGTGTTTTATTGCTGTAGCCGCACAATATTTGGCTACATTAATGGCATGTTACCATATATTAGCAGTCTAGCTCCGCTGTACATTATAGTAAGATTATCATGTTTACATCTTACAAAAGCCAAGCTTTAAAGAAGTCTCTGTAAAGCTTTATGACAAGTGAGGAGACATTTAAAGAAAGTCATATTACCACCAGACATGCAATTAAAACATACCTTCCAGATTTGGCATACCCAAGATGCGAGGATATTCTTGGAGGATTTCACTCCTAGTGGGTGAATGTTTGGCCATCCACGATCTGCACCAGGTGAATGTTTTCTGCATTGCTGATTTGACTGCTGACATCCTCTGATGATGGTCTAAGCCTTTTCATCAGATGGATCCACTCAGCTGCACCTGTACCATCATCCCTATTCTGTTCAGAAGCTGGACCATCATCACTTTCTCACTTGTGCTTCCTATAACGTTGCTGACCCTGCTCTAGCTTTCGGCGGATGTTTCACAATCTCATTTCCAAAAACCCTGAGTGATTTTCTGGATCATAAAAATATTCCTGAAACAAAATAAAATTTAATACGTAATGTCTTGGCTGACTGAAACTTTCTGCGATCTAGGTAAATTTTTTCTCGTTAACTTATATTTAAAACTCAAAGGAGGTTCTCACAAATCCTTCTCCATTCCCATCTACTTGGACTCTCAGAGACAGAAAGACAGAGACAATGGTCTTTGCTAGAGCCACCTTTTAGTAGTGGATAGATAACTACTCAGTACCAAGAAAAACAAGCATGAACACATTGTCAGGGATCGCTCTTTGGCTGCTATTGGCCAGGAGTTGTCCCTGCTTGGCGGCATGAGCTGCAGCAGCGCGATCGCGCGTGCGTCAGCCCTTCGCGGGCTTTGCAAGGGCAAGTGGCCACACCTGCGAGTGAGCCCTTATAAGCACACCTTGTGGGCTCACGCTGTCGCTGCATCCGTGACCTTATCCTGATGCACCCGGCACAGAAGCACACTGTTGCGATCGCTGCTGCCTGCATTCAGACGGCTTTCTTTTGTTATTTTCTTTATTATATTTCTTTGTTTCAGGGACAAAATTTACGTCTGGGCGAATTAAGACCCTCAGCTCGGTATAGATAGGGCCCTAGATAAAGTAGGGTCAGCTTTTGTTTGTTTTATTTCTTATTTTTACCTTACTGAGCTGCTCTGGCAGCTCTGAGCCTCGCTCCCGCCGTCCCTCGTTCACGCCGTCGCCCCCCCTTGCCCTGATCGGGCTTATTAATTCTCCTATCGCGTTTGAAGAGGACGTGGTTAATAAACTCAACGTCCTTTTCAAACGCGATCATTTTAGCGCCATTTTTGCCCAGACTAGCGTTAGCTAACGTTGGCAAATTTAGCTAGTTTGAAAGTTTAATTATGTCAAAGAGCCTAGTTGAACAGCCAATGTGTCACTGAATATGAAGACCTAACGATATTTTCTACATTAACCTGCTACTGAAATTATGTTTTTACCCTCATTGTTGATACAATTTCAAGATCTTACCGATGCAACCGAGACGTGCCGCATTCTAATAGACGTCCAAAATGAGAGAGCCAACGGCTGAAGCGTTTGAAAAAAGACTTGAATGGAGCTACAGTGGGGCAAAAAAGTATTTAGTCAGCCAGTGATTGTGCAAGTTCTCCTACTCAGAAAAATGAGAGAGGTCTATAATTTTCATCATAGGTACACTTCAACTATGAGAGACAAAATGAGAAAAAAAATCCTGGAAATCACGTTGTAGAAGTTTTAAAGAATTTAATTCTAAATCATGGTGGAAAATAAGTATTTGGTCACCCACAAACAAGCAAGACTTCTGGCTTTCACATACCTGTAACTTCTTCTTTAAGAAGCTCTTCTGTTCTCCACTCGTTACCTGTATTAATGGCACCCGTTTGACCTCGTTATCTGTATAAAAGACACCTGTCCACAGCCTCAAACAGTCAGATTTCAAACTCATCCATGGCCAAGACCAAAGAGCTGTTGAAGGACACCAGAAAGAAAATTGTAGACCAGCAGCAGGCTGGGAAGAGTGAATTTACAACAGGCAAGCAGGTTGGTGTGAATAAATCAACTGTGGGAGCAATTGATTTAAGAAAATGAAAGACATACAAGACCATTGATAATCTCCCTCAATCTGGGGCTCCACGCAAGATCTCATCCCGTGGGGTCAAAATGTTCATGAGAACTGTGAGCAAAAATCCCAGAACTACACGGAGGGACCTGATGAATGACCTGCAGAGAGCTGGGACCAAAGTAACAAAGGCTACCATCAGTAACACACTATGCCTAGAGGGACTCAGATCCTGCAATGCCAGGCGTGCCCCCCTGCTTAAGCCAGTACATGTCCAAGCCCGTCTGAAGTTTGCCAGAGAGCATATGGATGATCCAGAAGAGGATTGAGAGAATATCATGTGGTCAGATGAAACCAAAATAGTACTTTTTGGTAAAAAAAAACTCAACAGGAGGAAAAAGGATGCGGAGTCACATCCCAAGAACACCATACCTACTGTGAAGCATGGGGGTGGAAACATCATTCTTTGGGGCTGTTTTTCTGCATAGGGGACAGGACGACTGATCTGTGTTCAGGGAAGAATGAACGGGGCCATGTATCGTGGGATTTTAAGACAAAACCTTGTTCCATCAGTGAGAGCATTGAAGATGGAAGATGGCTAGGGCTTCCAGCATGACACTGATCTCAAACACACCACTCGGGCAACGAAGGAGTGGCTCCGTAAAAATCATTTCAAAGTTTTTGAGTGGCCTAGCCAGTCTCCAGACCTCAACCCCACAGCAAATTTGTCGAGGGAGTTGAAAGTCCATGTTGCCCCAAAACATCACTGCTCTAGAGGAGATCTGCATGGAGGAAATGGCCAAAATACCAGCTACAGTGTGTGCCATCCTGGTGAAGACTTACAGGAAACGTTTGACCTCTAACATTGCCAACAAAGGTTATGTCACAAAGTATGGAGTTGAACCAAATTTATTGACCAAATACTTACTTTCCACCACAATTTACAACTAAACTCTTTACAAATCCTATAATGTGATTTAGTGGATTTTTTTTCTCATTTTTGTCTCTCACAGTTGATGTGTACGTATGATGAAAATTACAGACCTCTCTCATTTTTGTAGGTAGGAGAACTTGCACAATCAGTGGCTGACTAAATACTTTTTTGCCCCACTGTGCTTGATTGATCAAAACAGAATTTATGTATTTATTAAACATTTTCTCTTTTAAAGGAAATAAAGTATATTTCTAGCTAACATCTCCATTTTATACAACACATGTAGGTTTCAATAAACTGAAATAAATCAATATAAATTCCTTTTCTTTTTGATCAGGTGGGGATGGATATGTCCAGAGCAGCTTGCTCCTGTTAAATGTCCAAGGATCCGACTAGGAATTTTAAAAACCCAAAATGCAAAACCAAAGACAAACAACCAAACGTAAAAACAATTGAATTTAAGTCAATTAAACTAAAGCAAGTTTTGAAAAATAGATAACTAGGAAATTATAACACAACATGTTGAGTCCGGGGAGTTGACGACAGCGAACAAGAGGAAAAACCAGAAGGAGTGTGGTGCACTGCCGCTTCCACGAACCACTAATGACACCCAGGGAGCGTCAGCTGATCCAGGCAGAGGATGACAGATGAGGGTAAATGAACCGAGAACTGGGATAGAACAAAAGTTCAGAGTGAGCGCCCACGCAGGAAAAGAACAGCGACATAGCAGCCGAAACCAGTGCGAGCTGCGAGCTAACGCTAACTGTTTAGCACCCAGGAGTACGAGTATCGTAATGGGACGATCTGATGATTTCTGGACGACTGCACCGGCGTTTTATTGCGTGCTGATCAGCTGCAAAGATCAGGATCAGGTGTGGAGTCAGGGGTGGAGCTGTGACGAGAGGAACCAAAGCCAATACATGCCTGTGGAAGTAAGCACAACACACGCATGCTGCACTCGGGAGAACATAAACAAATGGGACATGCTGTGGAATAAAAGCGTTGTGTGCAATCTTAAGTCTTGTTTAGTTGGTATTAGATTCAGTTTTAAAGTTTTTCATAAAAATATGATGTTTGATATATTATAGTCTAGTTTCTACACCAAAAATGTATTAAAATTTAGTCATGCTGTCACATATGCATAGGGACGGAGAAGACGATTGCAGGTTCCACACAAAATGACGGTTTTATTAACAAAAGCGTTCAATATAATAAAGGTCATTAAACAAGGTCCACAACACAGAGGTAAACACAGCTAACCTAAAGAATAAAAAATAAATGTGGCGAGCGTTTACCTGAAACAAAAGAGTCACAAGGCGCTCAGGCATACAGTGAATCAACAAACTTGGCAAAAGCGGACGCGAAACAAAGGAGTGACATGACGCCCAGGCGGTGTCGATCAGTGTTCAATCAGTTTATCAATGTTCGTAATACGGAGCAGAGCACAAGCTTGTTCCTCGGGTCCCACGTGACCCAGCGGCAGACTGCGTGCAGTGTCGTCATGCTTGCTCACGACCGAAGCAATCAGAAGAGAAACCAGGGCAAAACCGTGGCACATGCCTACCCAAGATGTTTAAGAAGCATTGTTTATTTGAAGTGTCTGGGCTGTCCAGAGGTTTTAATCCCCCACTAATGTCTTGTAATTTTATCTCACTCAGTTTTAATTAAGCTACGCTTCACTTCGGGGTACGTAGGGCAGGTTATGAGATGCATGCTGGTTCCAATATAAATTAAAAGGGTTTATTAAACAAATGAGCCACCAAACAAACAAACAAACAGGTAAACTCAAATCATAGGCAAGCCCGACACATGGCACACAGAAAGCAGGGATAAGCTAAAGCCGGCAAGGCTAAGCTAATGGCGGCTAAACTAAAGACACACTAGTAGACCTAACCGCGAACAAAACATATACCGCGGGCGCAACCGCCAGCAAGAAAAAGCGGATGGAACCACAAACAAAACATACACCTCGGGCAACGCCGCAAGTAGGCTAAAGCGGACGTACTGCAACACGATAAGTCCAGGGTGAACAGGAGCAGACACGGCAAATCCATAAGCGGCCGTGGCCGCAACACTAACTGTCCCAGCTAACGGAAGCGAACACGAGCTACCCAAAAGCGGCATTTGCCACAACATGAGGTGTCCAGGTGTACAGCGGGGTTTCGGGGCACAGCTGAGAAAACGCCGTACAGGGACAATACCCGCAAAGTGCATAGACTAGGGCCGAGCTCTTAGAATGTCCCAAACAGCTGTAATTCATTAGCTCGTGATCACTAGCTTCTTCTTCGTGTCATCCACCACCCGGCGGAGAACCACAAGTGATGCCGTCCGGATTGCCTCTAGTGGCAAGGAGGGGCATAGCAAGCAGAGGTCTGGGGCGATCTGTGACCATCTCCTCACCCCCCACCGAGGGGCATTACCATGTCTGGGGGTTTTCTTTAGGGGCGCTCACCGGGTGGATTGCGGTCGGCAACATACGTGATCTGGGAGGGTGGTGGGAGGCTGGAAGGAGTGCACGGATTAAAGGAGACCTCATGCCCTCCAAACGTCTCTGGGGTCGGACATCCTATTTGTGGACACAGGCGCTGATGTCCTCGGCGCGGGCACTGGAACTGACACTGTAGGAGCAGGCACAGACATCTTCGGTGCAGACACTGGTGCTGACGTCCTCGGTGCAGGTACGGGCACTGACGTCCTTGGCACTGACACTCTCGCTGACGTCCTTGCCGCGGGCACTGGCACTGACGTCTTCAGTGCAGGCACTGTCCGTGGCGCAAGGGTTGGTGCATTTGGCTCGGATAAAGAGCTGAGATCCACGACTCATTCAGGTATGGAACTAATCAGCACATCGTGCTCAGATACGAAAACAAACAGCACTTCGAACTCGGGTACGGACTTAAGTGGCGCAGTGAGCTTAGATTGTGAGCTAAGTGGCGTGGCGGGATCAGATACGGAACCAGGCGGCGCTAATGGCTCAGGGCTCAGGCACTGAGATACAGGGTGCTAGCAGCTCAGGTACTGAGGTACAGTCAAGTCAAGTCAAGTCAGATTTATTTATATAGCGCTTTTTACAATGGAGCATTGTCTCAAAGCAACTTTACAGGTTTAGATTATCTCCTAATAACTACGTCCAATCTCAAATTGAGCAAGCCTAGGGCGACAGTGGCAAGGAAAAAACATCCCTAGTTCTAGGAAGAAGAAACCTTGGAGGGACCAAGACTCAAAAAGGGACCCCAACCTCCTTGGGCGGCCGTAGATGATTAAATCTAAGAGCGAACTTAAAGTCATGGAGTCAAAGTTTGAATAGAATGTGAAAGTATGCACAATCGACATTAAGTGGCCGGGGTATTATGTGATAAATCTAAGAGCGGAACTAAAGTCATGGAGTCATGGCTCGAATAAAATGTGAATTATGCACAGTGGAGCTCCATCAGATGTACATTCATGTGTAGGGCCGGAACTGCCGGAACACAGATCGGAGAGAAAACAGAAAGGAAAACAGGAAAATGTAATTAGTTATTGATTAAGAGCACAGTGTTTATTAACAATCACTGATGCCCATGTCAATCACTGATGCCAAGTGTAGCATGAGACCCCGGCACGGCATGAGCTATAGCAGCAGTAGCTAGAAAGAATAGAAAGAGGAGAATGGTAGGGAAAAGGAAACAGCCAAGAGGGATCACATGAGACATTGGCCAACCCCACAAGAGCGGCAGAAGAGGACAACATCCCCAACGTCTCTGATCACCATAAGACTCTTTGACTATGAACCCCCAGCTCTGCCCTTATTCTAAGGCAAGGATGCATGAGTCAAGATCACGAGGACCGAAGCCTAGTTCAGCCAGACCGCCCACTCGACACTCCCGGCTAGCGGACAAGGCAGGCAGGCCAGACATGACTCCAGACTCCGGCCCCAGGTACAGGGTGCTAACTTGTACTTGGCCAATCCCTTCCAACAGCTGGTGAACTGGGGATCTAGCAGGTGACAGGTGAACGACAGTAACTGCGGTTGGCTGGTCGACATTCGCCGTGAGCTGGCTGGTGGGACCTCTGTGTCTAAGAAATCCCATAGAGGGCCAACGCAAAACTCCAGCTCTTCAAAAAATTGCTCACAGGTCCCTGCTTGCGCCTGCGGCCAAACTTATGCGGCCCATTGAAGCGCTTTGCCGGAAAGGCACGAGACAACCAGTGACAACCAATGACACTCGAACACAGGGGAAAAACAAAAATACCTGGTGCGCTGTGACACAAATCGCGTCTATGAGTCCAGATCTCCATCGAAGCGAATACAAGGGGTAGCCCTGGAACCCGCCGTCTCCGTTTTGAAGGCGGGGTATTCTGTCATGTTGGGGTGCGTAGCAAGGAGAGGTGTGAGGCGATCCATGACACTATGTTTGAAATTAAATCAACTTCACTGCACTCACACTCGAACTATACATAACTAAAACCTGTATATCTGAATTTACTCCGATTTAAATCGCTAGGAAATCAAAGGGAAAAACAACACGCTTGTGTGTCATTTTCTGTGCATAACAACTCCACTGTTCCCTTTTCCAATTTTTGTAGCCAAATCGATTTTATTACTTATTGATTAGAAGTTGAATTTTTAATGTTATATAGCATGAGAAGTGGTATTAGTTGTGTAAAGAAATTAACACAAATTTGTGTTTGCAAGGAACAAATGATATCTGCAGTGTTTTAATGGGTGCATATTAAAGCAACAAGGCAAGAGAGGGTCTGCATTATTGTGAATATATCATGGGAAAGAGGTGTTGTTAGGCCCGACGCGAAGCGAAAGTCCGTAACGTTACGTGATATATTCACAACCCCAAGTGCCTTATTGCAAAGGAGCCGAAACCAGCGCGAGCTACATGCTAATGCTAACTGTTTAGCACCGGGACGATCTGGGGGGCATTTCAAATAGCAAGTTTAACAATCCCTGAGTTCAAATCTGAGCTCTGGGTTGACCAATCCTGAACTGTTTTATCCTGAACTGGTTTTATAACGGGGGATAACGGTTAGTTCAGTCAGTTCCAAGTTAAGCTCCAAGTAAAGCTCGTGCAGGAGAAGATACAAAGCCCTCATCGATGGAACGCAGATAACACGGATCAGCAAGGCAAAGGGAGAAAAAACCGGGCTCAATCCTTGCACTTCCACCCAGTGGAGTTCGAAATAGGTGCGTATAGATAATTTGACCATATATTTCGCGAAAAACAATAATCCGCCGAAAGCTAGAGCAGGGTCAGCAACGTTATAGGATGCACAAGCGAGAAGGTGATGATGGTCCAGCTTCTGAACAGAATAAGGATGATGGTACAGGTGCAGCTGAGTGGATCCATCTGATGAAAAGGCTTAGACCATCTTCAGAGGACTGAAGAGATGGCTCTCATTCAAAACACTGGATGACCAGTTGCTGAATGGCCGTCCTGGAAGCAAGCTCATCGCGACCCAGGCCATCCCCCTAGGACGTCCGGAAGGGCGAAGACAGTATCCGCTAGCGACGGGTACGGGGAGCCGCGCCCCCACCGAGCTCCGCCCGACATGTATCGTGTTCGGAACGGATACCCAGGCCCCCTGAGAGGTAGGGTCAGGCCCCGCGACGGGCAGAGAGCCGAAGACGACACACGGGCGTTGGCACAGGGAGGCCGCGCGGGCGGCCGAGCCCCCCCGCCGCATGGCGTGGCATGCCACATTACGAGCGCACGCCCGCGTGCGAAGACCCGCGTGCCAATCAGGCGCCACTTGGGAGATAGAGGCGCAAGCTCGGGCTAAGAGACACGGAAACAAGAGAGACACCGAGCTGCAGGCCTGCCCCAGCAGGCGGTAAGGCGAACGAAGGCAGGCGCCCGCTCGGGCCTGGGACCCTCCCCGCCCCGCCGGGTCTCGGGCGGTGTCCCGCGTGTTTGTCCCCTCCCCTAAGGCCGTCCTTCACACACGCGGGCCCGCGGAGGCGCGACCACGCGCGGACACGGCTCGGTTGTGGCTGCGCCGCAGGCACACTCCATCGTGCCACCACCCCCCCCCCCCCCCCTGCAGCCCCCCTGCAGACCTTCCCACACCCCCCGTCCCCTCCACCCTAGTGTCGCGCAGGGCACACCCCCCACCCCCACAGCCCACAGTGTACCCACCGATCAGCGCGACGCCGCCACAGGGTGGGCGACAGCAAGGGCACACACGGTGCGCGTCCGACACACACACCGGACCAGACGGGCCCCCCCCCCCCCCCCCCCGCCCCCCCCTGGTCCCCCCCCGCCAGCAACGCACCTCGTCTGACCCCCCCCCCTAGCACGACCCCCCCCCTACCAGTACCCCACCCCCCCCTCCCCCCTCGCGAGTGGGACCAGAGCATCTACCAGGGAAGGGCAGGATACGTGACTAGGAGTAAGGACGGGCCAGGTGGGGCCGGCGACGACGCGTGGCGCTGCGCGACGCGGCGGAGTCACTTTGCCACTGTGGGATTCAGTGATGCCAACCCATCCATTACTAGACACAACATGGCACACAGATTTCTTGTTGTAGCAGTGGCAAAATTCTTTCCAGATTCTTCAAATTTCATTGGTGGCTCAAAGGTACCATATTTGAAAAACTGTGATGCACACTGATGAAACTGAAAACACAAAAGTCCAGTTAGGTACATTGTTCTTGTTCAAATTGTAAAATTAGTTAAAAGTTATAATTTAAATGTCTAGTGATTCTCAATTTTTTACCAGTTACTGTTGTTTTCTGTGGGACCCATTGGAGGTGACCCCATAACAGAGCTCCATGCAGGTGTAAGTACTTCAATACTCCACAGAGAAAATTGTTCATTTGTATTTGCAGGAAGGTAATGATGAGGAAGCCTTGTCAGCTTGCACACAGAGAGGGAAGTAGATACAAAGAGGGCACTACGAGCGTTTACACCTTGAGCTCCAACAGAGAGGGAAGATTACAAGAGGCTACCTGAAAACAGTTGATCATACACAGAGTGCTGCTGGGGAATTACAAGGGGGGAAGAAGGTCCATTCCACCTCTCACAGAACAGTGTACCTAGTAAGATGTTGTTCAGGAATTGGCCCATGACCATAGACCTAGCACTGTTGTTGATATTCAATGTCATTTTGTTTGGTGTTCCTGTAGGCTCCCCATTAAAAGGTGTATTTTAGAAACAAATTGAAAAATCGAATTTAGAAATGGATCACATAAGGCTTGCATATATAAAAGACAAAATGGAAATACAACTGCAGAGGCAACAGGGAACATCAGTTAAAGGTGGATGAGGTGCCCACAGGTGGATGATTTTACTTGTTGAAGAACAATATATTAACCTCTGTACTGCATTTGTACTAGCAGGAAATAAAGAAGACTTCATAAAAAGACAGGTATATTGTTTTTATTTGACACTGGGGAGGTGATAGACTAATCAGTAATGATGGTAGCAGATTGTGTCTCTCACTGCCCTTCCATCTCCTGCACCAGCGATGTGGTCAGGATTTATTTCAGGATTGGTCACTGGATGAGTGGGACACCAGTCATTGAGATCCCCGATGCTCGTCTCTACCCTGGCTCATGTCCTGCAGTGAGCCAAGTTATAATATTGCTGTGGGCCAGGCTTAGGATCAGCGCAAGGGGTCAGCAAATATGGCTGGCAGGGGTACCTTCTGTCTGTAATTACCAAACTCTCCTATGATAGATAATACAAGGATACAGTTTAAATTATCAGTGGCAAATAGAACTGAAAATTGATTATGAGAGGATATGGTTATATGCACTGTATGTATTCACCATGGGCAAATGTAGCACTCACTGTACACTCAGGAAAACTTTACAAGTCATGCACAGACTCAGGCCAGTAATTAACTGCAGTGGCTGTATTGTGAATTGTATTTAATTTGTAATGCAAAATTGATATTATTTAGGCCTACCTGCACATTAATGTTGTGGGAAAACTTCATATTCACTTAATCTCCTTCATTTAGCAAAGAGTGCCATCTATGCAGCCAATCACACTTGGAAACCCTAACATCATATTAATATTAAAATCATGTTAACTGATTCAAGTCTCAAAGCTTCATACTAAATAAATTTCTTGTTGTTTAGACTGATATCTGAAATTCTGTGGAATTCTTCTTTTTATCAGGCTTAGGCTCACCACAAAGATTTATATTAACTGTTTTAATGCAAGCGTCACATTTCTGACAGCCTGACAGACGGCTGCTTTAGAATATGCTCAGCATCACTGATTTTGTATCGAAAACTCGCCTTGGCAAAAACCTGGAGCGTAACATGCAGAATTTGCTCCGAACTCAGGGCGTGTCCACGGAGGGTCATATGAGCGACTGGAGAGCGGAGAAGATTGTTAATAGAAATGATCGACTGTGCTGAGAAACGCTAAGGTTCACACAGATAATCATCAGGGAACGAGGAAACATTAAAGCGGGGTCTGATCTGCCACTCCCGACGGAGATTTCTCCGTAGTGTTAGTGCTTACAGGTGAGAAACTCAGAGTTAGTTGAAGTAAACCTGCTAGCGAGCAGCTTAGCTTCACGGAGGATGTTGCCGGAGTAACTGACTCCAAGTTACGCTGAACTTGCTTTGTGAAACCGAAAACCTAAAGTATCTGTAAACTGAGTCAACTTACAGGTTTTCCTTAAACCTGCTTTCTGAAATACCCCCGTGGAATAAAAGCGTGGAATCTTAAGCCTCGTTAAGTTGGTATTAGATGCAGTTTTAAAGTTTTACATAAAATATGATGATTTATATATTATAGTCTAGTTACACCAAAAATGTATTAAAATTTAGTCGCGCTTACCCAAGATGTTTAAGAAGCATTCTTTATTTGAAGTGTCTGGTCTGTCCAGAGGCTTTAATCCCCCACTAACATCTGATAATTTTATCTCACTGAGGTTTAATTAGTCTATGTTGGAATTTAAATCAATTACACTGGGCTTTCACTCGAACTATACATCAGTCAAACCACTATATCTGAACTTTCTCCGATTTAAATCGCTAGGAAATAAAAGGGAAAAACAACGCGCTTGTGTGTAATTTTCTGCGCTTAAACCTGGCAACCCCGCCGTTCCCTTTTCCAGTTTTTGTAGCTAAATAGATGTTATTATTTATGTATTATAAGTTAAATTTTTAATGTGTTATATACCAGGAGAAATGGTATTAGTTACATTTAAATTTGTGCTTGCCAGAAACAAATGATATCTGCAGTGTTTTCATGGGTGATAAGGAGTATTCTAACACATCTTGTGCCATTTCTGAATACAGTTAATACAGTCTTGTGTCATTTACATTGAAACTTAATCTACACATTTATGTGCTGTTCCCGAAGAAAATGACTTTATATTGATTTATTTTAGTTTATTGAAACCTGCATGTATTGTATAAAATGGAAATGTTAGCTAGAAATGTATTTCCTTTCAAAGAGAAAATGTTTAATAAATACATAAATTCTGTTTTGACCAATCATGTAGCTCCATTCAAGTCTTTTTTTCAATGGCTTCAGCCGTTGGCTCTGTCATTTTGGACGTCTATTAGGATGCGGCACGTCTCGGTTGCATCGGTAAGTTCTTGAAATTGTATCAACAAATGAGGGTAAAAACATAATTTCAGAAGCAGGTTAATATAGAAAATATCGTTAGGTCTTCATATTCAGTGACGAATTGGCTGTTCAACTTGGCTCTTTGATATAATTTAACTTTCAAACTAGCTAAATTTGCCAACATTAGCTAACGCTAGTCTGGGCAAAAATGGCGCTAAAACAGAAAGGCAATGGAGATACCTCAAGCACTGAAATAATATTTTGCCTCTTTACGGTGTCTCAGGGGCTGAATATAGGGAAGTCGAAATGAGACACTGTGCCAGAACCAAAAGTTGGCTTTTTATTAACCAGCTTCTTGGCTGAATTTTCCCATTCCGCCTTACAGCGTTAGCTTTATGTCTGTAAGCTATGTGAGTTATTTTAACACAAAGCCAACAACATGGCCGTTTTCAGGTTCTGACATTAGCCTGTTTAGGTTGGATAGCTGGTCTTTCACAGTATGGGGCCGAATGCGCTGCCGTGTGATAAACCCGCCACCCGCCGAGCTCTCAGTCGGAGTCTCGGAGCTCCGTCCATGTGAACGCTCGTGAGCACACGTTGGGTGAATCCCATTTCAGGGGCTGCGTCCTTCGAAGGCTGCATAGTTGAAGACCGATTGCGTCCATAGCGGCACGCCTAGGCTGTCCCCCTTCCGAAGGCTCCTTCGTATGCTGTGTTGACACAATGCAGCCTTCTTTTTCTCTCAAAACGAAGGATACAATCCGATGTATCCTTCGCGACCTACCATATCCCGAGGTGCATTGCGCCTGAGGGGAACTTAGCGATATCGGAACGAATTGGCTGAGGAATATACGTTATTTAAATGTAAGGATTAAAAAACTCAAACAGGTACTGTAACAATGATGCAAAGCCTTCAGCTTGCATCCATTCGGTTTTTGCTCCCCCTGCCTTCTGCTTTCCCACCCCAGCAGGTGGGGGGCTGTTGCCACCCTGCTGGTCTGTCAGCTATATAAACCTCGTTTCCTGTTTCACTTCCTTCTTTGTCCTGGCTTTGTTTTGCACTTTTGGTGTTGTCCTTGGGCGCCTGTCCCCATGCTTCCTGATTCTCTGTACTGGTTTGTCTCCCTTCTTGTCTTGCTCTCTGTGTATTTGTATCTAGTTCCCTGTTGCTCTATGTTCTTAGTATTTCGTGGTTGTCCCTAGGTAGGTTTAAGCTGTGTTCCATGTTTAGCTTATGGTCTTGTTAGCTTGTTAGCTTGTTCCTTTGTGTTTTGTCACGTGTTTTAGCGTTAGCTTCCTTTGTTGGTTCACATGTTAGCTTTGGGTAATATAATAGCTTTGTCTTCCTGTGTTTTTGCCTTGTTAGTCACATGTTTAGCTTATTGTCTTGTTAGCTTGTTAGCCCTGTTCTTTTGTGTATGTTGCATGTTCAATGTTTTTGTACTAGAGTTCGCCTTGTTGGCTGCTCCTGTTTTGAGCATTAGCCCTGTTGTAGTGTGGTACGTGTGTGTTAGATGTTTACTGTCTCTGGTCTTCTGTGTTACTCATCCGTCATTGTTTAGTTCTATGTGGTTTTGTTTATGTATTGCCACATCTGTATGTCATCTGTAAATTAAATCTGTCACTCTTGCACATACGTCCGTTTTCCTGTGTCCTCTCTTGCCCGCATCGTGACAGGTTACTTGTTTAAAAAGCAAAAAAAGCACAAAATTTTTTTTTGTTTTTAGTTTTTAGGGAGCAAACCGAGACCTTTATTAAACTGCTTGAGGGGAAAAAAATGAATGCCCAGCGCCTGCAGTGAAGGTTTTCCTCCAAAATAATTGAAAAAAAACAAAAAAAACAGCATATAAACAAAACTAAATTTCTGGCTGCATTGTTTATAACGATTATTGACTGTTTTGGTGTTTTGTGATTACGGTGGTGCGGGTGGTTGGTTCTGTGATGCAAACAGGAAATCCAATGCAGAGGTGGACGTCTCATTGTTTCGGTTCGGGTCTCGTCGCGGTCTACCCAACCCTTCCAGGTCTTACCCAACCTCCAACACCACACGCCTTCATTTAAACACCAGCGTAGACCGCGTTCTTCGAAAAAAATGCAGCCCCTGAAATGGGATTCACCCCATTTACTGGGAGTTAACCTTGCTTAGTTAGGGGACTTTCTAGACGCTTCGACATGATCCGCTTGTCATGTAATTCCTGCTGTTGTCCGGTTCGCCAAGTTCAACAGCAAACGCATTGGGGGTGTACATTTAATTCTGTGCTTTCCACGATTGTTTTTGTTCGTGACCAACGTTTCCTTGGGTTCTTTAGCTTTCACAAGTTTAGTACAGAGCTAGCGGGCCACTTCGAGGTTGTTTTCAGAAAGAAAAAAACTCGGTTGTTTTTCATTTTCTGTAGCACTGCCTTTTGTTAGTGTTAGGCTAACTCTAAGTTGCCAGACATTTGTACAATGACAACTTAAAACCATATGAACGAGACAGGTTAAACCAGTTTTGGTGATGCCCTTGTATTGCAATTTAGTCACTAGTACTGTATATATTTTTAAAACTGTTTCTAAGTAAGACTAGGGAATGTAATTTACAGCTGAATGTGATGCATATGTTACCTGCTGTATCACAGGGGACTTGTATTGAACTTAAAAAAAGTTGTATATGTACTTCATATTCAAGTTCATGGAAAAAGGCTCATTGTGTTCATGCTTGTTTTTCTTGGTACTGAGTAGTTATCTATCCTCTACTGAAAGGTGGCTTTAGCAAAGAGCATTGTCTCTGTCTTTCTATCTCTGAGAGTCCAAGTACATGGGAATGGAGAAGAATTTGTGAGGACGTCCTTTGAGTTTTAAATATAAGTCAATGAGAAAACATTTACCTAGATCCCAGAAAGTTTCAGTCAGCAAAGACATTACGTATTAAATTTTATTTTGTTTAAGGAATATTTTTATGATCCAGAGAATCACTCAGGGTTTTTAGAAATGAGATTGTGAAACATCCGCCGAAAGCTAGAGCAGGGTCAGCAACGTTATAGGATGCACAAGCGAGAAGGTGATGATGGTCCAGCTTCTGAACAGAATAGGGATGATGGTACAGGTGCAGCTGAGTGGATCCATCTGATGAAAAGGCTTAGACCATCATCAGAGGACGTCAGCAGTCAAATCAGCAATGCAGAAAACATTCACCTGGTGCAGATCATGGATGGCCAAACATTCACCCACTAGGAGTGAAATCTGAGCTAGACTGCTAATAACATATGGTAACATTCCATTAATGTAGCCAAATATTGTGCGGCTACAGCAATAAATCACCAATAACCTAACCATCATATAGGCTGATTTGGTCCATGGCATTTTACACCACAGGTATGGGTGGGCATTATGACAATATTTTGTGATTTTTATATCACGTTTTTAAATATTTTTGTGAGTTCATATCACATCACCCTTAACACAGACATGTTTCACTGTGGAGTGAGCATAATTAGGCCTAGATTTAGTGTAGTGCAGATTATAAACAAAGTTTACGTCAAATTCCTTGTGGTTATTATTTTTATCGTTGACGTTGTAATATGTGGCTCTCTTGGTTCTATTCTGTCTGTTCCAACTTATTAATGCACATCTCTTTCTTTGGACAACAGGATATGTTAACATAGAATAGAATAAATAAGTAACATGGCTCAACATTTTGTATATATTTATGTTGTTTTTTTTTTGTTGTTTGTTTTGTTTGAAAGCTTGATATAGAGTTTTGGTAAAATGTACGAAGGAAAGGCAGACTTTGTTTTTATAAGACGCTGTGAGGCTACCATCATTCCCCAGTTGAAAGCAGTTTGCTGTCTTGGAGAAGGTTGATGTTGCATTTCTGTTTAAGGACATTGAAGTCCTGACTGAAGGTATCCCGTTTTTCACACATGCACATATAATCCGAAATACTGTGTGAAATAAATTTTTGGTTAATACATTTTTACCCTTTGTCACTATTCTAATCTTCAGATGAGATGTGCTCTTACTATGCTGGTAGTCCTTACAACGTCTTCTCTGCCACTGGTCTTCTGAGTCGCAGTTGTGTGAAGTCCTGCAATACCTACCTTCTGGATTTTGTATCCGGTATGTTTTGACAGCATTTTCAAAACAGATGTTTTAAAACAGTGTCCCTTTGTGACCTTTTGGGCCACAGACCCTACAGAAATGAATCCTTTCAACATGATTTGCGATTGTAATTAGCTGAATGAGTTGTATCAAGTGTGTGAAAATGAGAGGGGAAATGTCCTGATTGCATTATTGTCTAGTAATCTCATTTTTGGTATAGAATAAAAATACAGTGATTCATGGTTGTAGCGTGCCTTTGTTCAAATACTGCTAAAACTGAGCTTTGATTTTGTATATGTTGCATCTTAGGCTGGAAGCAGCATAGCCTCACTCTGTGATTCCCAGTGTTTCATCAGAGAACCTCCAGCCACAGCTAATCTGTACTGGAAAGCTGAGAAAGTGCTGGCACAGCAGTATGTGATTGTTGGAAAAAAAGTGACCAAATTCCATTCCCGATCCCAACCCCTGGAAGAAGGACTTACTTGTGCTGTGGGACAGACGGATGTCCAAGCTCTACTGGGTGTGCAATCTGGCCAAAACCTGACCGCAAAACTGTCCTAAAGAAAGTGTCGGGCATGAGACGTTTTTGAAAAATGAGGTTTCCCCTGTAAAAGCACTATATGAGAACACTATGAATTTAATGAATAACACATTAACTGTGTCTAAATTGACACAACATGTGTGTTTTTTTTTTGAGCACACTTGGTAAACTGTGTTGAACAGTTCTACACCATACGTGTCGTATTTCATAACACATCGCTTTATAGAGTGTATCTACCTATCACGTTTATGTTTAGAAGTTTCGGCTAACTACCCAAGGGCAGCACAGTTGGTAGTGTTTGATGTTGTGTTTTTATTATTTCTATTGGAGAATCAACATGTGTGGAGGAAACGTTAGGGTTCGCTAGGGTTCTGTTTTTTCATTTTTAACCGCTCTCGTTCTTTCGGCCTGCTTTCCCTTACTTCCTACTAGTTGCTCCCATTTGTTTATGTTTTTTCCCCAAGTGCGGCATGTGTGTGGTTGTGCTCCCTGGGTGCTATTCAGTGGTTCGTGGAAGCAGTCCATGCCACCGTCGCCGCACTCCTTCTGATCTTTCTCTTTCTCCCGTTCGCTGGCAGAGGCACTGTTACAACGGTCCTTTCTTGTAGGGCTCCCGGGCCGTGGTGTGTGAGCTATGTTTTTTAGACCACTGCACGACCACTTAATGGAAAAAGTCCGAAAATGGCCTGTGTGTAATGTGAAACCTCCACCACCTTCTGTTGTGCTCTCTTCTGTGGACCAGCAAAAGACCCATCCTCTTCAAATACAACATGATTGTTGGATTTGGTCATCTTTTTTTAGCTGTAAGAAAACCCCACACGTGCAGGGTTTGAAGTCTTTAAGATTCCCTTTAAAACTGAAACCTAAATTGGAATATACTTTTACCAGGGTGTGTTCCCTGCACAAATGAAATGCTGGTCAAGTTTGTGTCATTACAGGCCTCCACTGTTTTAATCTGGCGTCCATGGTGCTGAAAAAAGGCCCAATCACACAATCATTCAGGACTTACTCCAAAAGGTTGATTATACAGCAATTATTCAAACTTTAAACTTCCTTACCGTGATGCCAACCGAGCTCTTGACCCTGGCGTAATGCTTGGGGCAGAGCTGCAAAATAAACGTAATATAGCCATTAAATAATACAAACAAAGCAACAAACTCTGCAAACTGACTGACTTATGCTTACAGCTTATACAGGCAGTGAGACCATTCAAACAACACTGCCATTGCACATTATATCCATCCACCTATTAAGTCTTACCTCTGGGTAGGGGTGATGGAAGTTTTCAATGCATGTCCACCGACAGCAGGAATCCAGCCCGTTGTAGCCAGAGATTTGATGGAGACTCACATCCACGATCTGTGAAAAGTGAAATCCAGGTGATACACTGTATGTGGAGAGTCATATTAAGATGACACTGTACTGAGACAGGATAAAAACAAAACCTTCTCTCCATCGAAGTAAAAGTCTGAGGAGCGGTGGACAAATTTCCTCTCACTCCTCTGGATGCCCTGACAGCTCCCGTGCTGGATCTGGACAAGAGACAGATTTAGTGATTTAAGAACAGCTCATGCATTATCATAGGAGGGAGTCACAGCTGATCCTTACCCCGAATGGAACCACAGATCGCTGGTTTTCAATCGGTGCTTCATGTAGCACACTGGTGTCCTCTGATAACATTAGGTTATGTTAGGTTAGTAGGTTATGTAGCCTACAACATTCAGAGGTCAGAGGTACCTTGTGCTCAGTGGCGGGGGTGATCCTGAAGCGACAGGTTCATGTAAAACGGCTTTTGGAGAAGACGAGCTCCGTCTCTCTCTCTCTCAGACGAGCACGCCGTCCACTGCGCACGCGCACCCCGCAAGTCCTCCCACTTCACCTCGGCAGTGCTTCCCGCATGCGCGATCTGTCGTGCGCGTCGCTGTCTAACTCTCTCCTCGCTCAGTTTAAATGCTCCGTTCGCGGTTTTTTGAAGGGGATTTTCCCTTCCGTTAATACGG
The DNA here is from genome assembly GCA_025084515.1 of Ancistrus triradiatus. NCBI lineage: Eukaryota > Metazoa > Chordata > Actinopteri > Siluriformes > Loricariidae > Ancistrus > Ancistrus triradiatus. The sequence goes on from JAJAGP010005503.1 coordinate 24,688, forward strand.
CTAATCTTCCCCTTAGTTATTTATATCGCTTCCTTTCGTTTGAGCCCGTGTTAGCACGCCCCCTTCGGCTGCCCTTATCCCCAAGTTTCCTTCAACTTGTGTGTCTGGCTCCTGGAATTACAGGCTCCGTGGCACACTGCTAAAGCACCCGCTGTCGAGAGCCGTCAGCCTAGGTTCAAATCTCGCTCCGAGTTTTCCTACCTGCGCTTATATACGAGCGCGGTAGTAAGGAACTGTAATAAGCTGTAATATCACTGTAATAAGCAGAAATTGTTCAGAGATCAGTTGTAGTAAGCAGGGATGGATACTTTTGTACTGACCGTCAGTGAGCGCGGTTTGGACACCGACATCCACCGATCGCTTCCGCTCCAATCGCTCCAGCCTCCGCTGCTGCCACCTGTAAAAGAGAAAGCCAGTGGCCGCTGCTGCAGCGGCGATGCCAGTTACATAAACAGCTGGCCGCATTCTGCACACAAGACAAAAAACGTGCTTAACCTGATGCAGAATGCGAAGAACAATGTGGAAATATAAGTGAAATGTTTTGAAGAAACCCGTGTGCGTGCGTCTCCAACCGATGTCCGGCGACCGAATGATGAAAGCTGACTGAATTCATCAGGAGTCGCGCTTTGGCCACTAGAGGCCAGCATCGACTTTTTGTGCGAATTTATGCGGCATGGGTCTGCTTGGTGCGATCGCGCATGCGCCAGCCCTGATCTGGCGTGTTGCGCTCTAAATTTCTGACACCTGTTGTTGGGGCTATATACGTGCACCTTTTATCCCACACAGGTCGTCGTATCCTCGCTTCCACAAGGTCCCCGTCTGTATGTCAGGTGACACTCGGCTTTAGGGAAAGAAGGGGAGCTGACTGTTTGTAGACCATCAGTAATGTACAGTATAGAGACTGGAGGTAAGATAGTAAGGTAGGGAGGGCAAGATTTCACCGCCTGCTTACCTGGTCGCCTGCATGCAGTCTCCTTACTGCCCTTTAGTAGCTTTCAGCTACCCGAAGCAACGTTGAGCCCCCCGCGTTTTCCCTCACCGCTCCAGTCCTTAGTTGGTCTGTGTTCTCCCCCTTCGGAGTGATCGGGGGGATTGGACCTTCTCTGTCTTTTCACTTTGTCGTGGAACGTAGTGCTGCTTATCAGCATCGTTCCTCGTTTCCGCGTTTCGCGCTGCCCACTTTTATTTCTTTATTTACAATATTAACCTTTATTTGTAGATAGATTAGTAGGATTTATTGTCTGCTCCTGTTCACCCTGGACTTGTCGTCTTCCAGTATGTCCGCTTTAGCTTACTTGCGGCGTTGCCTGCGGTGTGTGTTTTGTTTGCTGTTCCGTCCGCTTTTTCTTGCTGGCGGCTGTGCCCGCGGTATATGTTTTGTTCACAGTTAGGTCTCCTAGTGTGTGTTTAGTTTAGCTGTCGTTAGCTTAGCCTCGCTGGCTTTAGCTTATTCCAGCCGGAGTTATTCTCCTTAGTCCCACTTTCATTGTGCCGTGTGTCGGGCTTGCCTATGTTTTGAGTTTACCTGTTTGTTTGTTTGGTGGCTCATTTGTTTAATAAACCCTTTTCATTTACATTGGAACCTGTACTCATCTTCTTACCTGTCCTACGCACCCCGACGTGAAACGTAGCTTAATTAAAAGTGAGTGAGATAAAATTACCAGACATTAGTGTGGGATTAAAACCTCTGGACAACCCAGACACTTCAAATAAAGAATTCTTCTTAAACATCCTGGGTAGGCATGTGTCACAGCTTTGCCCTGGTTTCTCTTCTGCTTGTTTCGGCCGTGAGCAAGCGTGACGACTCTGCACGCAGTCTGCCGCTGGGTCACGTGGGACCTGAGGAAGAAGCTTGTACTCTGCTCCGTATTATGAACATTAATGAACTGATTGAACACTGCTGCTGTGGAAAGTTCATAGGCTCGGCTCTAGCCTATGCTCGTACACACCGTTCTCGCCAGCCAGGGTGGATTAGCTGCGTGTCTCAGGTTCATGCCTCACGTTCTGTCTGCCTTGGATTACTCCAGCCTCATTCCTGATCTGTATGTGGAACTGCCTCACCACGTTAGATTTCGCTCTGCGCCTGGGCGTCGTGTCACTCCTTTGTATCGCGTCCGCATTTGCCAAGTTTGTTGATTCGCTGTACGCCTGAGCGCCTTGTGGCTCTTTTGTTTCACATCCACGCTCGCCACGTTTATTCCTCTATTCTTTCTGTTAGCTGTGTTTACCTTTTGTGTTGTGGACCTTGTTTAATGACCTTTATTATATTGAATTATTTTGCTAATAAAACCGTCATTTTGCATGGAACCTGCGCTCGTCTTCTCCGTTCCTATGCATGTGTGAGAACATGACTAAATTTTAATACATTTTTGGTATAGAAACTAGGCTATAATTCATAAAACATCATATTTTTATGTAAAATTTTTAAAACTGAGTCTAATTCCAACTGAACGAGACTTAAGATTGCAAACAACGCTTTTATTCCACAGCATGTCCTGTTTGTTTATGTTTTCCCGAGTGCGGTGTGCGTGTGTTGTGCTTGCTTCCACAGGCATCTATTGGCTTTGGTTCCTCTCGTCACAGATCCACCCCTGACTCCACACCTGATGCTGATCTTCGCAGCTGATCACCACGCAATAAAACGCCAGTGCAGTCATCCAGAAATCACCAGATCATCTTGTTACGCTACTGGTACTCCTCGGTGCCAAACAGTTAGCATTAGCATGCAGATCGCGCTGGTTTCGGCTCGTATGCCGCTGTTCGTTTCCTGTTTTGGCGCTCACTCTGAACTTTTGTTCTATCCCAGTTCTTGGTTCATCTACCCTCATCCATCATCCTCTGCCTGGATCAGCTGCGTCTGCCTGGGTGTCATCAGTGGTTTTTGGAAGCGACACATGCACCGTTGCTGCACTCCTTCTGGTTCCGCTGCTCTCCACATATCCATCCACCCCTGATCAGCCAGTAGAGGCACTGTTGCAACATCCTTTCTTGTAGGGCTCCCGGGCCGTGGTGGTGAGCTATGTTTTAGACCACTGCATGACCACTTAATGGAAAAAGTCCGAAAATGGCCCTGTGTATGACGGTGTAATGACTGGAACCTCTACCACCTTCTGTTTGCTCTTTTCTGTGGACCAGCAAGACCCATCCTCTTCAACCACAACATGGATTTTGGATTTGGTCATCTTTTTTACCTTTAAAAAACCCACACATGCAGGGTTAGAAGTCTTTAAGATTCCTTTAAGACTGAACCTAAATTGGAATATACTCTTACCAGGGTGTTTCCCTGCACAAGTGAAACACTGGTCAAGGTTGTGTCATTACAGGCCTCCACTGTCTTAATCTGGCATCCATGGTGCTGAAAAAAGGCCCAATCACACAATCATTCAGGACTTACTCCAAAAGGTTGATTATACAGCAATTATTCAAACTTTTAACTTCCTTACCGTGATGCCGACCGAGCTCTTGACCCTGGCGTAATGCTTGGGGCAGAGCTGCAAAATAAACGTAATATAACCATTAAATAATACAAACAAAGCAACAAACTCTGCAAACTGACTGACTTATGCTTATAGCTTATACAGGCAATGAGACCATTCAAACACCACTGACATTGCACATTTATATCATCCACCTATTAAGTCTTACCTTGGGTAGGGGTGGTGGAAGTTTTCAATGCATTTCCACCGATGGCAGAATCCAGCCCGTTGTAGGCAGAGATGTGATAGAGACCTCACATCCACGTTCCGTGAAAAAGTGAAAGCCAGGTGATGCCCTGTAGTATGTCTGAGGAAAGTCCCATATGTAAGATGACACTGTAACTGAGACAACAGGATAAAAACAACACCTTCTCCTCCATAGTGAAGTCTGAGGATTGGTGGCAAATTTTTCCTCTCACTCCTCTGGATCCCTGAGAACAGCTCCGTGCCTGGATCTGGACAGAGACAGATTTGTGATTTATGGAACAGCCTCAATGCATTATGATAGGAGGGAGTCACAGCTGATCCGTCCCCTGATGGGACCACACAGATTGTGGTTTTCCATTCCATCGGGCTTCATTTGCACACTGGGTGTCCTATGATACAATTTTGTTTGGGATATATTACAGAGCTGTGGTTAGATTCTAGTGTAAGACAGTTCTGAATGGTAGGTTATGTACCACAACATCCAGAGGTCAGAGTACCGTCGTGCTCAGTGGCTGGGGGTGGTGCTTGAAGCCAACCAAAAAAAGTTCCTTCCTAAATCCTGTGGTCAGAAAAGGATTAATGTGTAACTGAAATGTTTTAATAAGAATGTATAATCATTCTGTACGTTATTAGCTCTTTATTATTTATAATAATAATAAAAAATGTTAGGTTATACACACTATAATTTAAGATAAAGAAAATGATTAATAAAAGAATAAGTTAAAATATAGGTTAAATAATTGGTTCCGATAGTCGATCAGAATAATACAAATTATTATTAAGTACTTATGTTTATTATTATTATTATTATTGATTATTATTACTATAAAGCACTGTAAGAGCGAAACTGCTCAGGATATCAGTGTAGTAAGCATGGGATGGATATTTTTTGTACTGACCGTCAGTCAGCACGGTTTGGACACCGACATCCACCGATCGCTCCCGCTGCAATCGCTCCAGCCTCCGCTGCTGCCACCTGTAAAAAAGAAAGCCAGTGGCCGCTGCTGCAGCGGCGATGCCAGCTACATAAACAGCTGGCCGCATTCTGCACACAAGACAAAAAACGTGCTTAACCTGATGCAGAATGCAAAGAACAATGTGGAAATATCAGTGAAATGGTTTGAAGAAACCCGTGTGCGTGCGTCTCCGTCCGATGTCCGGCGACCAAATGATGAAAGCTGACTGAATTTACTCGTTTAAGAACTTTATCAGCCTTCCATTCGAACCTCAGAAACCTTTGGCATTGTTACGTCATAGAGAGGAGAAATGCAGCCGTCATGGCCTTATAATAACTGATCATAAGTATAAACAGGGTTGCATTTGTAGTCCCAACAAATAATCTGCCATGTTTAATTTAATAACGCAGGCATATCATTAACAGAGCATACAGACGCAACCGATGAATAATCTCACATACGGCACGATACTGCAAGCATAATAAATAATAAATAAGATGTTTTAAATTTGGAGACTTTAAAAAGCAACAATTCAGACCATCATCTGGAAAACTAGTTTTATAATATATAAACAACATCATATTTTACTGTCAAACTTTAAACCTGCCCTATGAAACAAAAATATATGGCAATATACTGGAAAATATAATGCAATATTTATAAGAAACAATTAAATATATGGGAAACAAGTGCTTATATTTTTCAATATATGCAATATATCATATACCATGTATGTATTAAATATTATTTCCACTATCAAAATATATTGCAATGAAGACAAAAAGTACATTACATTTTTACAAAGTAACTGTTTTATTTAATCAATTCATCATCTGATTCATGAGTGTACTTTTAACAAAAAGCTGAACAGATATTCACGAACATTTCCACTATGTTTGCATAATTACACATTCCACATATGAAAATGTGACAATATATATGATAAAAGAGTTCAGTGAAAACAAATACTCTGTAAAATTAGGAATTTCAGGACAATTTTGGACAATTGGATGCCTAGTTAAAGCCATTTTGGCAACATGGCAAGAGGAAAAGTAGATTTGACATTTAAACCATAATGGATTGAGTGTATTTACAAAATGTTGCCTGTTTATGTATTTTACATACACATTTACACTTGTCAGTGCACTCTGATTAACAGGCAAGATAGAGTGAAACTCAACAAGCCTCAGAAGGAACGAGACATGAAAATCAGTGACCTTTGTCCATGGGCCAGACCAGATTTTGGAATACATTCTCCTTTGAACATTGTCATATCAACTATATACTATATAGAACTATACAGAAAATAACTGTTTCCTGCCTTACAATGTTCTTTTCAAACCAAATACATTTTCAAGATGAATCAAAATCTCAGTGCATCATTCCTCAAAAGAGAGAAAGAGTACCATGACATAATCTTAATTGTGCCCACAAAAGTCCCCAATTCTTTACAGATTCATGCAAAATACATGTACATTAAATGACACCCTTTTCTTTCCATGAAGTTTTTTAAATTGTTTGACAAAAAAGGATTAACCGGAAATTACATTTTGTCCTTTGGGCCAGGAACTACATATCAGCATTATATTTAAACCCCACCACCCCCACCCCACTTTTCAGTCCTCTACATTGGATCTTGGAGGTATGCATGCATAGAGGCTAGCATATTGTGGCAGATCAATTAGCAGGCATTTTCCTTTAAACATTGTCACATGAAATATCTGTTTCCCGCCCCGCAATACTCTCTTCAGACCAACTACATTTTCGAAATTAATCAATGTATTGTGTGATCTATCATACTGTCTTCCAAGAGCAAAGCATTTTCTGTTGCCTTGCTGCTCTACTATAATGTAGTAGTAAACAGTGATTATGTGTCCATTCTCCAACAAAACAGTGAAGCTATTCCTTTTCACTACTCTAGTGAATTCTTGTGAGTAATACAGTTGTCCATTGACAAGAATTCTACTGAATATTTTCACAACTGTATCCACTGTGACTGAAAGATGTTCTCTCATGGCCAGTATCTCTTCACTAGTAAGTTTTCGAGAATAATGCAAACCAAGGGTAAGAACCTGATCTGTTACTCTTTCAAACTGCTTCAGTCTTTTTTGACCACTTAAGTGGTTATACAGCTGGATGCATTCAGGCACCGCATTTCTCAGTGCATTATTTCTCAAAAGAGGCAATACTTGTCCATGAAACATTTTTAGTATTTCCCCATTAAATGACTCAAAAATATATCCTGAATGTGCCCACAAAGGTCCCCAATTCTTTACAGATTCAGGTAAATGAAGACATAAATGTACATTAAATGACACATTCTGCTTTCCATACAGTGTTTCAAATTGTTTGACAAAATCTACAACCAATTTTTCACATCTTTTTAACTCCTCTGTTGTAATGATATCCTTGCATAGTAAGAACATGAATGTGACAAGAAGTAACCAGTGTTGGTAAAATACCTGGGGCAGAATTCCTTTTAGCACAAAGGTACTATAAAACAGTAACCAGTTCTGCCATTCACTAGCCTTCCAGAACCTTCTTTGAAGAAGAGATCGGGGGACTCTTGTCACATTGCAAGGAGGCTTAATTAGTAAGAGTTGTTTATCAAGTTCCTTCACTCTGTTACCGATATAGTATGGTTTCTCGTGGTTTTCACTGTCCAGCCACATGCTTGCCATTTGCCGAACCAGACCAAGATGTATATTGTGCATATGGTCAGGAGGCGTGCCAGATATAATGTCAAAGTGTGGAATGTTTATAAGACATGTAGGCCCTTTAACACCTCTCACAGATTTTGTGGTGCGCAGAGCCTCCTGTGCATCACTTATGGTTGAAGCGTGGTCCCTTTTTGGAACATCTTTGTATGGGTATGCTCTAACAGTACCATTTCCCTTTTGAACTTGTTCACCAGGATGTAGACAGAGGCTGCACCCGTATCTGCAGTGTTTTAATGGGTGCATATTAAAGCTACATGGCAAGAGAGGGTCTGCATTATTGTGAATATATCATGGGAAAGAGGTGTTGTTAGGCCCGACGCGAAGCGAAAGTCCGTAACGTTACGTGATATATTCACAACCCCAAGTGCCTTATTGCAAAGGAGCCGAAACCAGCGCGAGCTACGTGCTAATGCTAACTGTTTAGCACCGGGACGATCTGGGGGGCATTTCAGAAAGCAAGTTTAACAATCCCTGAGTTCAAATCTGAGCTCTGGGTTGACCAATCCTGAACTGTCCAACTCAGAGTTTTCGGTTTTATAACGGGGGATAACGGTTAGTTCAGTCAATTCCAAGTTACTTTAACCCTGAGTAAAGCT